>KZ061707.1:201214-265037 GCA_002091835.1 Anopheles maculatus | reverse complement strand
GGAATGCTGGTTTGTTGTGCAGGAGCAAGAACTCGTGTCGTGAAAATTTAATTGATGAAATACATTATTATACCACGAAATATAACAAAGCGTCGCTCTAATATTGATATAAATTCTGCAAATCTATTTTTGAAAAACAAATGATGAAATGCCTCAAATTTGATGAAACACGTATTGCAGGTCTCCAACGTAGTTTATTTTTATTACAAGAAAAAGCTGCCACAATTTAATAGTTTTCAATTTTGCATGCAAAATCATGACACGAATGATCTTAATCCCAATATGGCTGAACAAATATGGAAAATAGCGTTTATGATTATGGCAATAACAATGGATGCCATCGCTTGACACTCGTAAAATCTTGTTTAGCGACTGCTTAAGATCGTTTCCGAGTACGAGCATGACCTCTTTGAAACTGATCAAACTTTGTGACACTGCGTTAAGTATAGATAATTTTAAGGTGCAATACGCGATACCATGCAAAACCTTTGTAGTTTTATGGGAGCACTGATGAAGGACTAACAAATCTTAAGAACATAAATACGATGACACGAACTGTCAAAATCGTGCACAAATGTTAACATATTTATGTTTATCTTTATCGATATGCTGTTAAGCAGGAAACGCTTACTTCGGCGACTCTTGAAAACTGGTTTGCCAGTATTGACCATTTTCTATCGGTGATATATGTACAATTTGGTCGCTTATGAGGAACTTTCGAGGAGCCTTAGATAAAACAATTGATAGTCTTTAATCAAGTTAATTGATCAACTTTCAGGGTAGGTTGTTTTACGTGAAATGCGGCGGCCAATATTTCAAGATAATTACACAGCTTCTCATTGACCTAAGCATTGCTTTAAGCAGCTGGCGATAAGCTAGTAAGATAGCATTGAACACCAGTAAAAGAATTTTTGCCAAACCAAGAATGTATATGCAGTTGCTTAGGTTAACTGGTTTCCTGTTGTTTTGGCCCATGATTTGAAATTTTACAATAAGTGATCGTTGCCAATTTTGAACTCAATTTGACCGAAAGCTTAAATTTATCTGCCTTCAATATATTGGTTTGAATTGTGAATAGCTTTTAAACTTTCTTTGGTTGAAATTTCAACTTAATTTAAATTATATCCCACTTTTCGCAATGCCATCAACTCTAAACAAAATAGCATTTTGATGATATTTCTTCAGACAATCTTAACGATACCTTTAGCTGCCTTAATGCAGGCCTCAATGATGGTCCTATATGAGTGCACAAAGACTAATTGGTCTTAACAACCAACCAAGTAGCACATGCAGCTCAATATTAGTAAGGAAATGATTAGATATAAAATCTTTAAATGATTTTATTTGTAAGTTAAAACTGCGCTTTTTCGGTTTTTGTGTATTTGACATATATTTTAGTTCGAAGAGTTATTTTTACAGCCCTTTCCAAAACGTTTTAAAGATTATGTAAATATAAAGACTGTTTTTTATTCATGTAGAACGGCCTGACCGTATTGCTAATATAAAAACTGTTAAGCACCATAACAAGACATAAAAAACTACTGGTTTAGTACATCCTTAATAACAATTTAATAAAATATATTTGAGAGTTATTGGCATACGAATTGCTTCTTGTGTTGCTATTAATTTAATACGTTAAAAAAGCATGCTAGAGATGTACTCCGGAGTATCGATAAACTTCCAAAAAGGTAGAGTTAAACCAACTAAAAGATACAGTAAGACATCTACAGGCATCTCATCCTAATTCACGGTGCTGCTGTAATTGTACCCAGAAATGTGCCCACAAAAGCACAGTCCACATCGTTTGCAATTTGTTATACGGTAGCAAGCATCAAAACCATCAACCCGAGGTCTGAGCGCCGTGCATCGTATGCGAACGAGCCCTTTCAAAAAGCGGATTAGTGTCAACACGAAAAACATAGGAAATTCTAATTAAAATTTGTGAAATATTAATCCTTTTCGCATACATCGCCAAGAACATAGAAATTCGTTTTATCCGGCCCGGGGGGGTTTTGATGGCAGAAATCCATCCATTATGAAGTATCAATCTGCTGTTTTAATGGTCTCACAGTGACCACGAGACTGTTTTGAACGGGTAGCTGGAAAAAAACGCCAGCACAGGGGAAAAGAAGAGCGAAGAGCCAGGCGATCTCGTGGTCCATCACCATCACGGTGTGGTCCAGTGGATGGGCAGGTTTCTCTAATTTCATACGAGTACTGCTTGCCAACCCGGAGTGCACTGGCGTACCTCCCAGAGCGGAAACGTGATACAGTGTTTCCTACCGTATATAGGACGACGATGATGACGACGGCGACGACGACGACGACGTTGCAGATGATGTTGCAGATGATGAGGACGGAACAAGTGGCTGCATTCGGAGATCATCCCGATGGTGGAGGTTTAGTGAACGGTGATAGGAATCCGTCCTTGTCGTTCGGTAAGAGACATGCAAACACATTTACCCGAACCCGAGAGTGATGGAGTCCCCCATTTACGGGACGTCCGGACGGGAAGTTTGTGACCGCAGCGGGCCGGAGGAACGTGGGGAAGCGTTCGGTAGTTAAACTGTGTCCATGTGCTCCATTTGATGGCGATACTGTTTTGCTCAAGATAATGGTTCAATATTTTATTTGCATTCCACTGGTGGGAAGCTTCGGTAGCAGGGTTGTGCAGCACATGGAGCCATGTTGCAGATGCTTATAGAATGTTTCAATCATTCTAAGCTCTCGCCAGATGTATTTAGTTTGTCAATAATATTACATTTGAATGTTTTTTTTTTGTTGCAGCATTGCGTGGAATAAAACGACACTAATCCGATGCCGGATATCGTTCAAAATATTCTGTTAGAACACGCATAAACTGGAGGTGCAAATTTCGCCCTAACACAAAAACACTCTCGCCCGAACGTTGTGTTGCACCGATGAGGGAGAAGTGAATATAAACATCACATTAACATATTTATACGCCTTTTGCTACTATCCTTTGCTGCTACTGCTGTCGGTGTCGGTGTCGTCGTCGTCCGGGACGGTTGTTTTACCGGACAAACCCTCACGTCCATAGGCAAGGAAGACATAGAGCGCCCTGGAGAAACGTCCTATCCAAACCGATCGGATCACCCATCCGCCATGTCCGAGGATGCCGTCATAATCAGTCATACAGAAAATGAAGATTATCCGACAGCCAGTCATATTGTCACGAAACGGAACGTTCCTCCGACGAAGAATGTTGGTGAAGGTTGGTAGGGACAGGAACGAGGACTTTTCGGTCCCGGAGGGTCGTCGTAGCGCACCAAGGTTTTATCGGCAACTTTCGGGGCCAACACCGGGCATTAGGAGTGTTGGAGATGAATTACATAAACAGCCAAACCGTTCAACCGATGGAAGCTATTCGTTGTCGTCGTTGTCGCCGCTGTCGTCATCATCGTTGTGCCTTAAGCCTCTTGACGAGCCAGGAAAAACTGATGAATGTCAATTTTCATTAGAATGACATTTGCTTTCTTCCCCAGAGCACTTTTTGTATTGGAACCGGAGGGTTGTTAAATCGCAACGGGATGGCACACGGAGCAGGCCAGGAGATCCTCCCAGGTCAGTTGGTTGGTTGTGACTAATTTTGGAACATTTATTTTTTGTTTTGCACCGAACCACCAACACACAAACGCCTCGGACGATAATAAATTCAAAGCCCAATTGGGTAGGTATATGTAAAGGAACGGGGAATGGTAGCGTTCGAAGCTAACGGAAACAGGCAAATGTATGGGTGTTCTTGTGTGGTCACAAGACGCGTCTGCTGCGCTTGCGTCTTGAGATGATAGTTTGTTTTGAATGCTACCATTATTTCTCGGATCTTGTTATGTTTTCGCTCATGCAAGGGCAATAAATGCTGCACCACGCACAAAACTGGGATATACAAGAGCTGGTGTCGGATCGCAATCGTGATCGCGTGTCAAATAACGAACACACACACAACGGTCTGGGCGAGGCGTTGGATTTTTTAACTATTTAAAATGTGAAAATTTGTTGTTATTTTTTGCATTTCTTTAAACTACTCTAAGTTACAAAAGAAGACACTGATCTCAAAGGTGAAAATTTACTGCGACCTATTGTATCATTCTAAGTTCTTTTTAAGTTATGATCTTACAACTTCTTTGCTGTAGTTACAGTTTCTAGTGTATAAAATCTACAATGTTTTGATGGCTTTGTTTGCTTGTGAAATATCTTAACACAGCAATTTTGACCTCAGAAATAGCCACTGTGCGTCGCTAGCAAAGAATACAGGGTTTCGATCCGTGTAATGGAACTTTTGAATAACTCAGCGGATTGTGTCAAACGGGTAGTGGAGTATTGCAAGCTGTGAATCTTTGCAATCGTATAATATAATTTAGCCTTCATTGTGGAGAAATTGGCAAATAGATGTATTTTTGACCAGAGGCAATTACAACAACTGTTCCTACTAATTTTCACGTTTGCCTCATTCGGGTGTGAATGATTCTGCGTGGTGATGTAAACAAAATATTGGATGACGTGGTACAATAAGGGGCGTATCATAGTCTACAAGAACTAAGCAGATGTTTGAAGTTTCCAATATCAACAGTAGGGACTCTTGATATATGGCAGGTATCCACATGGGAATCAATGGTTTAATTTTTAAATAGAGTAAATTAAACTGTATGCTAGATACTGATCGGTGCCCTAAGATTAGCTTGCTGACGTCCGGCCGGCAGGTCAACTTTTCCATCACATGACATGTACAATATTGACTTTTAGGGCATCAGTCGTTTGTGGGTTGTAAACATTAGATATGGGACTAAACATAACTCTGAAAGAAAAACTCTAACACAAGGCGTAGTCTTTGACAGTTTGGCACAAGCTTAAACTCCTGAGTAGGCGCAGACTACAGCTACAACTTGTCTCAGAACTTATAGAGTTATCTTTGATGATAGGCTGAGTTCTTGTGTGCGAACCCGGAATCGATTATCATTTGGATGTCCACCTAACTTTAACGTACGGATTCGTAGGTATTCTTGGCAGATCTTGAATGAATCCTCTTATTTGTTCATCATAGTGCGAAAAGTTATTTCGGCAGAGCTCACCATATTCTAGTGATCATTCCAAGGTCGTATTGTTCGAAAATGTTGCTAGAAAAACACGTTTATTTTCTCCGATGATAAGTATATTTGGCGAATTATTCGCATTGTTCCTCATAATAATTGAGGAAGATCCAACATATCAAAATATTGTGAAATTTTGACAATATGGGCGCAATCAACTATCAAATTAAGCTGCCAGCATCCAATCTGCTTAGGTTCTTCTAGAAATGCTAGATCCGTCACTGGTTACCTCTTGCCAGTACAGCCACGCATCTGATTGTCAAGATCCTTAGCCAGCTTGCAAACTTCCCTTTACTAAATGCAAGATTCCACTATGCATTTAAAATAATTCCACTGAGTGTATCAAAACTTCCATTACATGGAACGAAACCCTGCATAGTTCTCGACTCCCGCTAGTCCAAGATCATGCATGCTGACTAAAGTGTTTTCGTATCTTCACTACACAATGTCCAAGATATGGCTGTATGGTACAGCTGTGCCATGCAAAAAAAAAAACAACAAAACTCACTTCTACCGTCTACCAATGCACTGAAGAAACGCGGTGCGAAATCTGATAAACCACACAAGAACACAAGGCTTCTAACTTGATGTTACTGCACCCTGTGGTGGCAAACCCCGAGATTCAGCGAATGGCGCAACGGTGCCGAGTTCCGAGGAACTGTTTTACAACCGGCACAATATGATACTGTTTACTGCTTTTCATAAGGCAGCGTGTGTGAGGGTGTGTTGGGAAACTCGTTGGGTTGAACGCGATGCGCACGAGAGCGCGAACTGGGTAAAGGAAATTATGCACCGCGAACATGAGTGGGCGTAAAATAATTGGCACCTTTGGCAGTGGCTATTACAGGGCGCGATGATGACTCTTTGGGTGGTAGCAAAAACAGCTGGATCGTCAGCGATGGAAGCGTGTCGGATTCTGGTCGGAATTTATCGTACAGAAGTCATTGGATGACAAAATAGATGCTTATGTTAATGATGCGATAGCAATTGATCGGTTCTACCGTTAAGGATCTTCCGTGTTCCATGCTGGAAGAGATGATGCTTTCAAAAACCATTAAGATCCATTAAAGAACAAACAAGATTTAAAGTTTAAGTATCACAACAAAACAGTTAAGATAAGCGTTTTTAGGTTAATATCCCACGTTAGTACATGTATCGCAATGTTTATACAAAACTGGACTGATCGTTCCGGTTATTAACTTTGCCACACGATACGCGCGTTTTCCCACCGCGTAGTATTTCATTATCGGTTTTCCAGCAATTTCATTCATAATTCGCCACCATTCATTGATGAGGCGCTGTTACACACATCCTTAAAACTGCCGCAACAACACTTTTTTTTTCTTCTTATACGTTGACTTTCCGCGTGTCTTGGCGATCGCATCGCGTAGCAAACAAATCGAACAAGAAGAAGGAAACAGCCAAACAAAAAAAATCAAAGCTCGATCGCTAAACGAACCCAACCCCGATCATTCATTAAAACATCCGGTAACGTGAATTTAATTTACACTTTAGCAAAGTACGCGCGTTCCCTTACCGCGCCTTCCGTCTTCTGTAGGCGCTCGTCCAAATGTCCGTGTATGTTACCGATCGAAACGCGGTTGTCGTGGATTGTATTGTCTCGCGTGATTGTTTGTTTCCAAGGTTGCTTACGTTAGCGGACTTCGAGGCAACATTGGGGCTCCTACGACTGGTGACCGTGTCTTTGCGCGCGATTTCACGGTTGCATCCACGGGACTGCCTTTGCGTTACGTTTTGTTGGTGGGACAAAATGTGAGAATGAAGTACAAAAAAACCGAAGCACCCAAGATTGCTGATCAGTTCGATTTGTCCTTATTTTCTTCCCATGTTCGGATCAAACAACGTGCGTTTGGGAATTTTAAACTTTTTAGCTACGATGGGGTGCGATGGGAATGGTAATGCGAGGTGGCAGTTATTTCGCGGAAATTTGATGCAGCGTTGAGAATTGTCAGTGTGAATGGGGGAGGTTTTCGTGGTCATAAACCGATTATTTATGATGTGTTTAAGATTGCTGAGACGGTTCCACCGATTGTGGGTTTTCCGTTTTTCTTTCAACCCCAAATGAATGTATGGCGAGCTGTCGATCGCAACAATTTTTTCTACCGTGAACTGCTTTCTTTACACAATCTTCGACGTCAAAGTGGGAAATTTGTTACCCAGGGCGTGGAGCAGTAATGATCGTTACCTACACTTGCACCCTACTTACAATCAAATCAGTTGATACGATAGAAACAGGCAAAGAAAATAACTTTCGGCGCACGATGCGCCACTACCTGACACGATTTTTCTTCACCATCGCCAGGAGGTGCGATCAATCACTGTCGCGCATTGAGCAGAGTTTTCGCCGAGCTGGGTTTGGTCTGTTCCCACGTCACACGTCACTCGCCGTGTGCTGTTCGTTCGATCTGTTCGAGCGAATTGTATGATTTTATTTGTTCCTTCATTCTTGTGTGTGGTTTGTTTATTTGGTTGGTTGCAGGAAGGGTTTTTTTTTGGCTAATTTTGTTGCTTTTACTCTTGCACTCAGCGAATGGAATGTCTGTCAAACAGTACCGAATATTTTGCGCAACAATTTCCTGCGGAATGTTTTAACAAGGATGAGATTTTGTCCCCTTTTAGTGGGGTTTTTCTGAACTCCGGAAGTTGCAATGTGTGTTATGTGTGTTGGCTTTCGGTTGAGCGACAGTGGCAGACAACAGCGGTGTACGGTGTGGTTCTTAGGATTAGAGGACCTTAAAGACAAGTCGTGATATATTGCTACAGTTTTCAGTACTACATTATTTTTGGGAATTCCGATTTTAAGCAACTTAAGGAGTCAATAATTTGATATTGTAACATTAGTCTTTCTTCCTACTCTTCTTTACTCTTCCGTTTGTTATTACCGGATTTTATTCATGTAAAACGGTCTGGGTCCATATTGCTTACAATTCACATTGGATGAGAGACTTTGTGCTCGGTTGATACGATGCGAGGTGTTCCGTCATCTAAAGTCGAAACCCTGTTCCTAGTGAGGGTCTATATTGTCTTTGGAACCTTATTCCGGGTGTATTTGGACGCTTCCTTGCTAAGTATTTGGCAATCCATATGTGAGGTCCTGAGCGTTGATATGCAGTAGTAAGTATCACAACAAAACAGTTAAGATAAGCGTTTTTAGGTTAATATCCCACGTTAGTACATGTATCGCAATGTTTATACAAAACTGAACTGATCGTTCCGGTTATTAACTTTGCCACTCGATACGCGCGTTTTCCCACCGCGTAGTATTTCATGATCGGTTTTCCAGCAATTTCATTCATAATTCGCCACCATTCATTGATGAGGCGCTGCTACACACATCCTTAAAACTGCCGCAACAACACTTTTTTTTTCTTCTTATACGTTGACTTTCCGCGTGTCTTGGCGATCGCATCGCGTAGCAAACAAATCGAACAAGAAGAAGGAAACAGTCAAACAAAAAAATCAAAGCTCGATCGCTTAACGAACCCAACCCCGATCATTCATTAAAACATCCGGTAACGTGAATTTAATTTACACTTTAGCAAAGTACGCGCGTTCCCTTACCGCGCCTTCCGTCTTCTGTAGGCGCTCGTCCAAGTGTCCGTGTATGTTACCGATCGTAACGCGGTTGTCGTGGATTGTATTGTCTCGCGTGATTGTTTGTTTCCAAGGTTGCTTACGTTAGCGGACTTCGAGGCAACATTGGGGCTCCTACGACTGGTGACCGTGTCTTTGCGCGCGATTTCACGGTTGCATCCACGGGACTGCCTTTGAGTTACGTTTTGTTGGTGGGACAAAATGTGAGAATGAAGTACAAAAAAACCGAAGCACCCAAGTTTGCTGATCAGTTCGATTTGTCCTTATTTTCTTCCCATGTTCGGATCAAACAACGTGCGTTTGGGAATTTTAAACTTTTTAGCTACGATGGGGTGCGATGGGAATGGTAATGCGAGGTGGCAGTTATTTCGCGGAAATTTGATGCAGCGTTGAGAATTGTCAGTGTGAATGGGGGAGGTTTTCGTGGTCATAAACCGATTATTTATGATGTGTTTAAGATTGCTGAGACGGTTCCACCGATTGTGGGTTTTCCGTTTTTCTTTCAACCCCAAATGAATGTATGGCGAGCTGTCGATCGCAACAATTTTTTCTACCGTGAACTGCTTTCTTTACACAATCTTCGTGGTCATAAACCGATTATTTATGATGTGTTTAAGATTGCTGAGACGGTTCCACCGATTGTGGGTTTTCCGTTTTTCTTTCAACCCCAAATGAATGTATGGCGAGCTGTCGATCGCAACAATTTTTTCTACCGTGAACTGCTTTCTTTACACAATCTTCGACGTCAAAGTGGGAAATTTGTTACCCAGGGCGTGGAGCAGTAATGATCGTTACCTACACTTGCACCCTACTTACAATCAAATCAGTTGATACGATAGAAACAGGCAAAGAAAATAACTTTCGGCGCACGATGCGCCACTACCTGACACGATTTTTCTTCACCATCGCCAGGAGGTGCGATCAATCACTGTCGCGCATTGAGCAGAGTTTTCGCCGAGCTGGGTTTGGTCTGTTCCCACGTCACACGTCACTCGCTGTGTGCTGTTCGTTCGATCTGTTCGAGCGAATTGTATGATTTTATTTGTTCCTTCATTCTTGTGTGTGGTTTGTTTATTTGGTTGGTTGCAGGAAGGGTTTTTTTTTGGCTAATTTTGTTGCTTTTACTCTTGCACTCAGCGAATGGAATGTCTGTCAAACAGTACCGAATATTTTGCGCAACAATTTCCTGCGGAATGTTTTAACAAGGATGAGATTTTGTCCCCTTTTAGTGGGGTTTTTCTGAACTCCGGAAGTTGCAATGTGTGTTTTGTGTGTTGGCTTTCGGTTGAGCGACAGTGGCAGATAACAGCGGTGTACGGTGTGGTTCTTAGGATTAGAGGACCTTAAAGACAAGTCGTGATGTATTGCTACAGTTTTAAGTACTACATTATTTTTGGGAATTCAGATTTTAAGCAGCTTAAGGAGTCAATAATTTTATATTCTAACATTAGTTTTTTTCCTACTCTTCTTTACTCTTCCGTTCGTTATTACCGGGTTTTATTCATGTAAAACGGTCTGGCCATATTGTTTACAATTCACATTGCTTGAGAAACTTTGTGCTCGGTTGTTATGATGCGAGATGTTGCTTCATCCAAAGTCGAACTCTGTTCCTAGCGAGGGTCTATATTGTCTTTGGAACTTTATTCCGGGTGTATTTGGACGCTTCCTTGCTAAGTATTTGGCAATTTATATGTGAGGTCCTGAGCGTTGATATGCAGTAGCAGACCATGTCATTTGTAGAGCCTAAGTAGAAAGGATTTTGGAGATTCCTTTTACGAGGCCCCTTATAGTTTACGACCTTTAAACGATCGTGGCACTCAGCACATTCAGTTTGCAGGAAAATCTAGGCCCAAGCAGCTGTCCCTGCTGGCAGAACAAGTCTTTGATTCCCAGCA
Source organism: Anopheles maculatus (assembly GCA_002091835.1). Taxonomy (NCBI): domain Eukaryota; kingdom Metazoa; phylum Arthropoda; class Insecta; order Diptera; family Culicidae; genus Anopheles; species Anopheles maculatus. The sequence goes on along the minus strand of KZ061707.1, from coordinate 254,419 downwards.
AATTCTGAATTGGAACATTAGTCATCTTGCCAATGCTTTCAACAGCGTTAAGCAAGGTGGGTCGAGCTGCATCGTACTCAACACAAGACCTCTATGTCGTGATATACGAGGTCGCAGACACATACTTTGAAGTCGACATATCCGATTCTTTGGTAATGCTTGAGGGCAGACAGATAACAGCGGTGTACGGTGTGGTTCTTAGGATTAGAGGACCTTAAAGACAAGTCGTGATGTATTGCTACAGTTTTAAGTACTACATTATTTTTGGGAATTCAGATTTTAAGCAGCTTAAGGAGTCAATAATTTTATATTCTAACATTAGTTTTTTTCCTACTCTTCTTTACTCTTCCGTTCGTTATTACCGGGTTTTATTCATGTAAAACGGTCTGGCCATATTGTTTACAATTCACATTGCTTGAGAAACTTTGTGCTCGGTTGTTATGATGCGAGATGTTGCTTCATCCAAAGTCGAACTCTGTTCCTAGCGAGGGTCTATATTGTCTTTGGAACTTTATTCCGGGTGTATTTGGACGCTTCCTTGCTAAGTATTTGGCAATTTATATGTGAGGTCCTGAGCGTTGATATGCAGTAGCAGACCATGTCATTTGTAGAGCCTAAGTAGAAAGGATTTTGGAGATTCCTTTTACGAGGCCCCTTATAGTTTACGACCTTTAAACGATCGTGGCACTCAGCACATTCAGTTTGCAGGAAAATCTAGGCCCAAGCAGCTGTCCCTGCTGGCAGAACAAGTCTTTGATTCCCAGCAAATTCTGAATTGGAACATTAGTCATCTTGCCAATGCTTTCAACAGCGTTAAGCAAGGTGGGTCGAGCTGCATCGTACTCAACACAAGACCTCTATGTCGTGATATACGAGGTCGCAGACACATACTTTGAAGTCGACATATCCGATTCTTTGGTAATGCTTGAGGGCAGATATAAGTCTAGACAACATTCAAATGTACGCACGATCTCCTGAGAAGCCATGGATCCAAGGCTTCAAGGATAATTGACCCTCAGTGTCTCATATACTCAACCACCGAGTCATGTAGAGAGACTGTGGGGCATGCATGTTCTCAGGGGATAAGCCAATGGATAAAGGACTCTTCCTCTATACGCACGATCTCCTGAGATGCCATGCCATTTGTCTGCCTTTTCATTGCCAAGAATCCTTTAAATTGTTGGCGCTTAAGTTGTCGAAGAAACTGAAATTTTAAACTGTAGGGCAGACACTTACGATCCATAAGGCGTAAAAAATTGAGGTGATCCCCGCTAACTATATTGAAAATGGTTGATGTAGTTGAAAAAAATACTTCGGATTCAATGTTATATACGCCAAAACTGATGCCATGCTCAGATAATATCTATTTCCAAAAAAAACCCTTGAAATTATCGCTCTGCGAAGACTATCGTAGATAGACTAGGTTTCCTCTCTCAAAGAGGTATCTATTGTATGGCGAGAACTGCAGGATGTTGGTAAGCTGGCACGACTTATATTTTCTGGAATGCTTGAGTATCCTAGGTTATTTTTTTCAAGAGACAATTACATGAAAATAATAATTTTAAGTGAAGAGCCAACACCGTAACAATTAATTTCAAACGCGCTAGATTTATTGGTTTCTAATAATCTAAACTTGTAGCCTTTCCGCGAATCAATGAAATTAAAAAGCTTACATGCTACAATCGTGGGAACCACCCTTGGCGAACATTAGCATCAGACAGAAATGCATCCGAAAACAAAACAAAACAAAGAAACGGAGCAACACATTTCTAAAATCACCATCAACTAACAAAAGGTGTTTGGTTTGCGTATCAGGACCTAAAAATCAATTGTTTTATTTCGCACCTTCGCTTGAGACACACACAAACAGCTAACGGGCGTAAGAAGAACAACCACGGAACAAAGGAAAAAACTCAAAACCAACCGCGCGAGAAACGCGTGAAATCAGGCTCATTGGATAATCAGGACCGGCCAGGGTTTGTGTTGTCACCGGAGTCGCAGACTAATTTATGATCGGCAGCATCGATTTGTTTTCAATGTGCCACAGCTTGAAACATTTTGCCACCTTTAAACCGTGTGTGTACAGTGGTTAGGGCTCAAATGAAGTGGAATATAATTGTAAAACAAAAACGAAGCGCTGCGTAAGGCCAGCAGACTTGGACAAGCTTTCTGAGGTATTTCTTTTCTTCTTCTGTGAGATGGGATTTCCGGGAGTTTGGTAAGCAATGCGGCCGTGGTTTGCGTGGCCATCGAAACGGAAAACAATCGCCGAAAGTATCGCGAAAAGCCGTGTGATCGTGTGACACCAAATACGAACCCGTTGATCCATGCTCGATCCTTTCCCGATCGGCAATTTCTCATGTTCGGTTGCCTACGGAGGTATAGACGAAACAGAACCAAGCACGAAAAAAAAATCCAGCTGCTTCTTGAAAGTCACACTTTCGGGCCCAAACCAAACGTTTGGTTCCCAGCCACGCGGTCAAATGCAAGGCAGCTTTTTCCTTGTTGTTGTTTTATGTTTCTGTTTGTTGTGCTTTTTTTTCTACATTAGTGTTTCATGGGGTCCGTTTTATGTCCACCGACACCTACCGAAAAGAAGCTACATGACACGTTGCAGGCGTGTGTAGAATCGCAGCCAAGCGGATGCGCACGGTGCGGATCGCCCACCAATCGAGAATGGTATGCGCTACATGTTCCTTTGTGTGTTGCCTTTGACTTTTGGACGAGGGCCCACCGGGTGGAGTTTTGGGCACGCCAAAACCAAAACCCCTACGACACGGTTAGCATTCAAAGCGCATACAAAATAGAAGGAAATCCCTAAAACTTTAAATATTTCACACTTTGCGGCCGGCATCAGATGGACGACCGGCCCAAAGTATCGGTGCATGAATCTCTTCAACATAATATGTACATCGGCTTTCGAGTCAATTTACAGCGTTGCCAGTCGATCAGCACTGGCTTCATAAGCTTGTTGTGGTAAGAAGAACCAATGACTTCTTCGGTATCCCAAGAAACTATGCGCACCCGGTTCGGTTTGTTTTCCTTTTCATTGGGGGAATTTATTTCCTACGCGACCGGGAGGAATTTGCCGCTACCAGCAGTAACGCGCCGGTCACCGTCCATCCGTAATCGGAAATGTCATCAGCACTTTACCGTGGTGATAGGTTCTTTTTTGTGTGTGTATAATTTTTGTTTTATTATTGTGTGTCCGGTCGGTCGGTCGGCCGTGTGAAGATTCGCTGGCCAGTTGTCCGGACAGTTCGACAAGGGTTAAATAATATGCAGCCGCTACTTGGGTTACTTGGGTGGTATTCAAATTAAATCTATTGCACACCATGTCTGTCACACGTCGAGTCCCGGGAGGCTTTGCTGGTCTTCTAGTGGCGGCTTGTTTCGTTGTTTATTGTTTTGTAAAAGTCTTAAAGTTCGCTACCCGGTCCCTGTTACCAATCGGGGTGTAACGGGTGGTTGTGCGAGGTGAAATTTAAAACAATTAATGAAAGAAAAAAAAATGCCTGAACATGTACGGTATCGTATCCGCGGATAGTTTAAGTTTCGATGCGGAAACGAAACAACAAAACAGATGGGACCGGCGTAATGAGCGATCGTATCAGATTGCCGTCCTGCATACGAATGGCGTTATTAAGGATGTTTAGAAATTCTTTACCACCCAAGATGTGCAGGACTGCAGGAAGTGGAAATGATGAACGATGGCACGACGTTCTAATGTCAACAGAGGAACAGCGGTTCGTAATGAGTCGCATATTAACATGCAAATTGGAAAGTTAAATACAGCGATTTTTGTGTGGAATAATTGTGCTGAGTTGTAATCGATCTTGTAGCAAATTTTTTTGTAGCTGTCAGACAGATCGATTTAGCGATTATCAGAGGATTCGCAGTGTAGGAACTAGTCCAAGGGGATGTTTAAATTTGTTTATTTAGTTCTATTTTAAACGAACCACTAGGATCTTCCAAAAGTAACTTAAAGTTAAAACATAAAAGGCTAGTTAAGATTGAAAGACCAAGACTAAGGTCTTACTGTGCTATTGAAAAAATTAGAGTGTGCCAAGATAGGCTCGTAGCGGTTATATATGGAATTAAATTTACGAAACAATATAAGGAACAGGTTAGAGGAACCGAAACGGGGATTTACCTTCAAATACCTCCAACTTGAGAATCTCTCAAGTTCGGAGCTTTCTTGCGGAGATGTACAGGTGGCAGACATGATGCCGCAATGTTACTAGACCTCGGAGTGCACAATGATCACTGTAATCCACGGGAGTTCTGCAGCACAATAGAGCAGACTTCGTGAAGATTCGTTTGATCGACTCTAGACGCGTTTGGGATCGGGGCCACATAGGCCAACACATTACGGATGCATACTCTGACTAGAGATCTGACTAGAGGGCAGTAGATCATTTTTAGCTACGTCGGATCACCTTACTTCTTCTTATCTGGCTCTACAAACAAGACACGGCTTTTCCTGCCATTAATGGCTTTCCTTGATTTCCTTTTACTTATAATTTTTCGGGGAGTCCTGCGGATAACCTATATTTCGCGAAAAATGCTTCAGTAGGTCAATGAGGATCTTATCGAAGGAAAATTAATTTAGGGACCCTGTTTAACGGGCTTCATCTAAGAGATCTTGTCTAAGAAGCTTAATTTAAGGGCTCTTGCTGACCCGTTTGAACTGTATAAAACATAAAATTTCACATTAGAGAAGACGTCACAGTAGCTTCGTCAAAAGGTCGTCGTTCAAGGGGACATCAAGAGTGGTCTCATCCAAGATGCCGTATCTACCAATACGCCCAAACAATCTTAGATAGTGAATGATGTTGATAATTATCAACCATCTCCATTTAGTGTACTAGAGTTGGGAGCTTAGTTGCTCTTCCAAGATTGAGACCTTAGCCAGAAGTCGTCAATAATATATTAAAGACACACACGAATTCTAGACACACACAGTTCTATAAGCTGGTGTGGTAGCAATACTGCACTGGTATGGTATGGATCCGAACCCTCTTGAAGGTCAACAAAGGCTCTCCATACCCTACTTCGACTCAATACGTCCCCGGCGTATAGAACGGTAACATGTCTCTCAAATCTGATCTCAAACAAATATCTGAGCTTGGGTATACGGGGAAACCCAAACCCTTGGGAAGATGGGTGATATGGCTAAATTGAGCGGAGGGGGACAGCTAGCGTCTGTTCTCCATGTTAGGGGCGGCTAGCTGTCCTTTCTGTCCTGGCTTCCTACGGGACTTTAAACAGCTAGGAAGCGTAGGTCCTCCTACGAAACAGGGGGTTGGGGGAGAGGCCTTGCAAGCCACCAATACTACCGCAACGAAAAGTCAACGAAAGAAGAAGAAGACACACACGAATTCTCCAGTAACTTAGACAACCTTAAAATTAACTTGGGCGGACTAAATCATTTAATTGGACATTCTTAATGTTTTTAGTTTGATAAATTAGTAGAAATACAGGATCTTTACGATCTTTAAAAGACAGGATGCTGCAGAGCACAAAAATATCGAATGGATGATTAGTAAACTAACCGAGTTTAGTTGAATTTTTAAAACCTTAACACAATGTTATTATCATTTATATGGATTATGGCATTTGAAGATATTTTTTTATTAAATGATTATGTTTGAATATTTCATTTTAAAAAAATAATAAAATAAAAAAGGTATGATTTGTAGTAAAACTTAAATTCAAACCGCATACAACTGATTAATCCTTCAATATCCTACAACACTGTTTTATATTAAAAATCTTAGAAGCTCGTTTGTTTTTAGTTATTTTTGTTGTGTATCATCGTTATCGTTTAATATATTTACATATTCTGATAACAAATTCATATTAGATTTAATATGGAAATGACAATACGGCACCATGCCGTAATAATGGATAAATAATAGTAAATTTAATATGGAAATCTATCGTACTATGCCATGAGATATAATGCAGAATGAGTTTTCGGCACTTGTTTTCTGTGATTTGAAGATCTTTTGATGCGGGTTGAATATCGGTCGGTCTTTTGTGGATTTAACAAGCAGCAGTATATTTTTTAAATTCAATGTATTGTTTTGCTACATGAAACAATTATCAATTATTTATATTTAAATTTAATCTTTTACAAAGGTAACTCATATTTTGGGATAAGTTATATTTGAATCCAAGATTCGGTTATTATTTCTAGCAATAAAACACGTACTTTATTATCCCTTGCTTAAGGTTTTGTATGCTTGGCCCAGGAAGTTAAGCTGAGAAATTTGTGGCAAAATGGTTGGCGAACGATCAATATTTGGTAGTGTTTGTTTTAAGAATGTCTGTTGGAAAGGTGTACGTAAAGGCTCTTTCTAATTCAAGATATCATTATTCTGGTAACTTTTTCTACTCCGCTACTATCTTGTTCCTTTGCTGATATTACTTATCGGAAGCCAATTTGAAATGCTGGGATAATTTAATGATTCAAAAGATGTTTACACATTTGTTTTTCTATTAGATTCAAACAATTTTTCCCAAGCATTTAAACTAACGGATTGGTCTGCTTTTCGCAGGATTTTGCTCTCGATATCAAATAGAAACTATGGTTCGTCTCAAACGGTTTCCAGCACACCACCGTTGCAACACATTAGATGAATCAACTAATTTAACGGCACAAATCAATGAATGAAAAGCTTTTGCCTAACAGCAAATTTGCTTAAATCTGGCACCTTTTAGGGGTTTTTGTTTGCTTACGGCTAAAATGTTTCCGTTCATTTCTTGCGGAAGCGGTTTGGTATAGCATACCGAATTGAAAGAATGAATTTTATCTGTTTAGATGGGAGCAGAAAATATTTACCTTCCCACATATTGACCCACCCAGCTGCTGACGATTGCCCCGATTGCTCGGTACTGGCCACCGGGATACCGAAGCGTAACGTAATCAGCGGTGGGAATATTGCAACTTCCATTACTGAAGGTGTTGTCTGTTGGTTCGCTGGTGCCCGAAATTGTAAACAGTTGTGCTGGCGAACGTTTTCGAATCGGATTCCGCGCTCCGATTGTCCAACCACCAGCCGATCTGTTTGATGTGAGATTGATTGTCAAAGTTAAATATACTTCCTCGTTGACAAACAATTGTAACCCAAAAGGCTTGACCTGACTGCTGGGCGGCATTTTTTTTTTTGGGGTTTGTTTGTGCCGGTGTTACGACTGAAAAGCGCCCGAAATAGAAGTCGTAGAGAGTCTGCTGGTGACATTAAACATGGTGCTGCCTGATGCTGGGAGGTCCTCGCGTAACCGGTCGCTATGTTGTACCGCCCGGGCTAGTGGACGGTACCACCCAGAAGGAGCATTGGTCACAATTAGCTAAATCGCATATAATAACTCCGGACGGCAGAATAGCGCGCGTGTGATCGCAAAACAATGCACTATCCAATTGATTATTCGCGATCGTCGAGTTTTGTATGCTTTTTTTTCGTTTTTCCTTTTTACTTGCTTGCCCCATTTCAAGTCGAGTGCCTTTTACGGGCGCTTACATGCTCGTACAGCCGTGTATAACGTTCCCAGTGATTTTTTTTTGTCACCGTACACGGACGAAGAACGATAAGGAAAAGTTCGTGATTTGAAATCCACGCTCGTTCCCATGCTTTTCGATCCCGATCGAGAGTGGCTAGTAATTTAGATGAGATACGACGATTACACTCCAACCTACCGATCGGTGTCGCGATCTCCTTTGGCGCTTATCCGCCTGTCGCAATGTTCGCCTGAGATGTCGGCGCATGGATACACTTATGGACGAAAAATTGGTATTTTATGCGATGAAGGAAAAAAGAATTTCCAAGAGCAAAGATAAATTATTTGAAAATATTGTGAGCTACTACTGAGTATAAAAAGATCCCTCGTGTTCTTGCAAGTCTTCTTCTTCTTCTTTCTTGGCCTAACGACCTCTTAAGGTCATGCCTGCCATTTCTGGCTTACTAGACTAATTGATACCGCATAGTTGGTTAGTCAATCCTCACTATGGGGGAACGGCCCAGATGAGACTTGAACCCCGGTCCTGCCGTGTGAAGACCGGCGCCGCTGTCGCATCACCACCGGGCCGCCCCTTGCAAGTAATTTGGGCGAATACTCAAGGGAAATAAGTCGTATGTAACAGATTAAGCTTCTTGGTGTTTTATAGAGCTTGCATACTTTGTCGTCAGAAGTTCTCTTACACAAAATTCTCCCCGAATTCTTCGTGCTCGACCTCGTGGTCCACAACGTTTTCCTGCTTTAGAGGCTGCGTTCAGAGAACAGGCGCAAATTAGCGTCGTGAAGGATTAACGGCCGAAGAAATGCAGGCTGTAGATCAGCAAGAACTTTCTCTTTGCTAAGGTTTTCGCGCGCTGGCGGCTTTATTGAAAAGTATATATAGTTTTGGTGAAAAAGTATGAAAGCTGGTGAAAAAGCTAAGTGCTACAAGATAAAAAAAAATCTTATGTTATGAAGGAGTAATAATTGTTACTAGCCTATACGTCCCCAAACTTTCGCGAGTACACGGGGACGAATTTTAGGCGAGATTAGTATGTTGTTTAATAAACGCACACTAAGTGCATTGATAGAGCTTGCATACTTTATCATAAAACTCTACAACCACCTACAAATAGTACAATTTTTTTGAACAGTGTAGTTCGCCGCTCAAACATCTCGTGAGTCTCCTCCAAAGTTGCTCGCGCGAAGGTGGTGAAGGGAATTAAAATGTATAGCACTGGAAATTGATTCCGGGCGGCATTGAAATATGTTCGTACAAAAACAATTGACATTGTATTCATGATTTCAGCGTACGGTTTAATGTGATGGCGCGAAACCTGCTTTTATGCGCTCGAACTTTGAAGAGACCGTAACCACCAGAAGCTGCACCGGAAGGACCAGAAGAACAAGAAAACGAGAATCGCTAAACTTGTGGCAAAACGAAACAGAAAAAGAACACAACAGAACGTAAAACTTGCACCCAAAGGTTTCACTGTCGAGCGCCAACAGTATCGCCCAGTTAAGCAGCAAACTGATGTCGTTTTTGTTTGCTATCGGTACAATAAAACAGCATCCCGTTGGTGCATCCTTTGGCTGTGGTTGGAGCAGCCAATGTTTTGCGTTTTTGTCCGGTCCTGTTTACTTGTCCTGTAAGGGATTCATACCGTACGTTGGTTCGCTTTCACACTTTTCGGGACACACATCTTGGGCGTCTGCTCATGCCCAGCGTGGCTGATAATCATGCTGTGCTGGACGTAAGCTTGTATTTCAGATCCTTTTTGGCCACATGCTTTCCTGTCATTGGTAGCCTCTGATTTTTCGCAAAAAAATGTGCTCAAAGAAAACCCATTTGGAAGATCACGCTAACGATCGTCAGATTAACGCCGATTTGGCACCGTATCGACGAGCTGGTACCGCTAACGTGAATTACGACAGCAATTATTACAATTTCCCCAAGATTTATGTGAATATAATAATGGGGTGGTCTGGCGCCATGCCCTGACAGATCGGCCGATCGGCGACGACGGGTTCCGAAATCTCGATCAAATGTGCGCGAACCGCACCATGCTAAATGTGGTGCCCTGACATTGGAAATTTCCTGCCTGGCTGTGGTACGGTACTGCTGTATGTACCATTGCTGTATACGCTTCGGATCAATGTTAATAGTGTAGACTTGCTGTAGCGAAGAAGAAGGCAAAAAAACCAACAGAAAATAAAGTGCAAAAAAGTAAACATTGCTGCTCTGGTCGTGAACAATCGTCGTCGCCCGCATTGATCGTGGCACGATCAAGACACGAACATCGCCAAAAGGGGGCATTTGCAGGTATGCAAATCGATGCAATGCATTTAATCCTTAATTGCCATATGTGGCACGTTTTTATCCGGCCGATTCCGATACTACCGATACTAGACCGGTGGAAAGTGCCAGTCGTTGGAGCGTTTCGTGCAACTCAATTCATTATTTAGTCTGGCTTCGAAGTTGGTAGTGTTGGTGGCATTAATTGACGCGCGTATGCCTTTTGTACCGAGCAAGGGGAAGCAAGTGTAAAAAATATTTGTTATTAGTATCCTGTGAACGGCGATTCAGTGTACTATGTCAATAGATGTCAAAGTGATGACGTATGATGTGTCAAAACAAGAGCTTGTCCGGTAGAGCAATATTTGTTTCAAACTATTAGTTCCATGAAACATTTAAAATCAAATAAGTCACTGAAGTCAGCGGCTGTTTAAATAGATTTAACGCATATTATAGAATTTATCGCTATTTACACAGGAGTTGATTTTCTGACTAGAAGATTTCTGTACGATTGAATTGTAGCCATTCATGCACACATACACATACACACACCACAATGACTAGAATGTTTTCATCGACTAAATCCTCCACATGATCACGTAACGCGTTGGCATTAAATTGTGTTATTCTTAACAATTCTCAACGCAATGCAGCATCATCTCGAATAGATCCATCGCTGTCTAAAAGCGTGGCCGTGCTGGAGGGTGCTGGATGGATAAGTAAGCTGGGTGTAGAATTTCATGCACTTCTTTCTTGTCGTCTCTTGGCTGTCCTTGGTGATGCATTTCGGGTGTGTTGTTGTAGCGATTGTAAGGGTAGTCAGTTGGGGAATTGTAGCAAGTCAGCGTGGAAAATTAATCACAACAAGAGCGTGTTCCGTCACGTACAGCAGAATGACTCAAGAGAGAGCGAGTGGTTAATGGCCTATTTTCTTGTTTAGGATAAAATAATCTCACAAGAATATTAGATCGATACAGCATAATTTCTGTTTTTAAATATAGCTCAGATATTTGTTGGTTGAGTTTGAAAATAAAATTGCTTAACCGTTTCCAAAGATGCACCTGATCCAAGAAGACCCAAGAACAACGCTTTTGGTTTAGTTATTTCCTAAAACGGATTAGAGCTGAAGTTACACGCGTTTGTAAGTACCGCCACAGTCAATGTCAGTGCAGGCGACGTATCGAATCGAAACACTTCACACGTACCGCTTCGAACGCCGGGACGGTTTGTGCACGCGCTCTCACGTGGTTTTGTCAAGGTACGATTATGACAATAACATAAATTGACATAAAGACTTTGTGTTAAACGATGGATAAAAGTGTGTCTACAGGAGGGACGCTTACGAGTGTGTTCTTTGATATGCTTTCTTTTCTGACTTTTGGATCTATTGGTTCTGACGATGTTACCTTCTGATGTAGGAATGTGTAATTGTATATCCTTGTTGAATGATCGATGACAAGCCGCTCCACTGTTCTAATTCTTGTTGATTTTTAAATATGGATTGATTTTTCATAGCTTATGGTTAATCTAGCTTATTACAAAATAGGTTAAATATCAAAATAGTTTTTATTAAACACATTCTTAGACTGCCATATCAATATTACAGTAGATTTCAGGGTCTTAAAATTGGGATAAAAGTTTTGGTTTTGGTATGGCTAGTAGTTCAAGCTGCGTTACAAAATGAATAATCTAACGAGCTCAGGACCAGATTGCTAGGGGATCACAAATATATATTTTTAGCTTGTGGGTTCAATGTGACCTGTGAAGTAGCAGTTCATCCTGTTGTAGTCTTTGCTACGTGAGATCAGAGAGAACAGAACGAGAGGGTTTGATACACGTAAAAGCCGCGAAAAAGACCAGTGTTGCTACTACACTTGTCTGCATACTAAAATGTTCTACACTTCATAAAAAAAAGTCTTAGTATTCTCCTTTGGAACTATAACCTTTACATATAAGTCTCGGCCTGCAATTTGTTGCTTTCAGTGACCAAGTTTTATTCTTAGCTGGATAGTCAGTCCTGTGTACGAGGAGATGGTCCGAATGGGATCTGACACCAGGTTCTGCCGTGCCAACAGGAGGCCATCACTATGCCAAATATTACAACAGCAGCTGAACACTATTCGCAAAAAATAAGCTTCACTTTCTTCATTCATTGCATTTTTCATGTATTAAAGAGATTTAAACGATGCTCACACTTTTACTGCTTAAGGCATTAAATTGTTGTCGTATCGAAGGGTTTAGATCGAATGGATAAACAGATACATTTCAAGAAGAGCCAAGAGAACACTGATTTTGGGTAAGGTATTTTGGGTAACGTATTGAAAACAACCCAAGAGTTCCAACAGGTAGTGTTCTTGGGCCAATTTTGTTCATAATGTCTATAAACGACAAAAAATATAATGTTTAAATTATATGAAATTAATTTATTTGTTGATAAAACAGTTTTATTCATTTCTAACCTCTCGTTTTTAAGTTGATATGATCACTTTAGGTGGTTGGTTTGCTTAAGAGGTGATAAGAAGGAGCTTTATCTGAACATCTTTATAGCAATCAGACTTGGTCACTATTGTCCTTCTCATTAGGATTTGTGGTTTTATCTTTTATAGAAGAAGTGCGGTAGTATTTTAGTTTATTATTGATAGATGATAAATCAGACTATATACATGGAAAAGTTGCAGAAATGATTAATTTATTACCAACCAACGTAGCACTTGGGTAGATCTGGAAAGTTTATCTTCTTTCTTGGCCTGCTCCTAGGTAGCACGTTTAATAGATATGACCTGATCGTTCTCCAGGATTCCATTTTCTTCCAGAATCGGCAAAGTATTGGATAGAATAGATGATAGATTAGTTTTTGGTGATAGAACATCTTGCCATATGCACAAGAAACCATAGTGTTACGACATGTCGACAAATATGGCCCATAGTCTGTGATGGAAAAGGGTAACATTTTGGCCTGGTGTAGCTAAAATTGATCAGTTAGTTTAATTGAATGATACAACCTGCTCGTTTTTTGATTTGTTTGTTGACTGCAACCTTTTCTGAATTTAATATCAACGTGAATATCAATTCCGTCCTTCTCAAACTTTTGTTGGGATAAGAGTTAGGACCTGATCATCGTGAACATTCAGATATGTTGTTGACCAAGGAAAACCTTTGATCGGAAATCTTCGTTTGGATCAACTTAAACTTCGTATTCCACTGCCCAGATTTTGTTGCCTAGAACCTTTCCGAAGACATATAAAGAGGCAATAAGCTGCAGTATCCTTCCAGCTTGAAAATTTTATTGTGTATGTGATGTATGGGTGATCAGCATATTCCTGGCCACGAGAATATGTGATAAATATTATACAGTTTCACTAATTTTCAGAGACTGTGTGAAGTTTAAAGAACAATGAAAACAAATTCTCCCAATTATTCCTCTTTCAACGATGGTATACTCTTGTAAAATTTTTTGATAAAGATTTTTTCTCGCCCAAAAACAAAACTCATTTAAATTCAGCCACGTAAATCTCTCGAGCTTGAGCTGATATCATTTGGACGCGACATAATAGCTAAATTAAACGCTAAAAAGCTCGCCCTTTTGCTCGCCCGCCTCATATCATAAAGATAGTGTTTGTTTTAATGCAAAATTAATGAATACCACGGATCCGCGGGCGAACAGTACTCTGATGCGTGCAGCAAACCGACGTGTGTGTGACTTTCGGGGGGAGTGCAATGAAGCCGGGCTCGTTGCAGTTTGATGGCGACATGCAACGGAATCTCGCACCTTTACGGAAGACGCCCGGTGCGACGCGATTCAGCGAGTTCGTCGTTTTTTCGGGTCTCGGCCACCACACATTTCGTCACTTTGCTGACGTTCCGGACTGCAACACTCCGATGGAGTGCGCCCCTCGGGTTAGGAAGTAGGTATAGCGGGTAACCTCCCCCCGGTTGAGGATGTTGCAACATGCAATTTTACACCGCACAACACGAGTGTAAACTTACAAAAAGGAATAAAACCACACACCATACTTACACGCTCGCACGCATTTTGGGACCATGCCGGGCCGATCGTGGCAAAACAGCGACACGCCAGGAAAGTGACCGGACACTGGCATCCACAACAAAAAAATGGGAAAAGAAAAAAAAGAAGGAAAAACCAAAAGCGCAACATTGACGTCTGTTATCGCGAACCTGGCTGACCTATGGGAACATTAAAATCTCATTAAATTTTAGGCTCGTTCGCTCTGCGCGCCGTCCAACCAGGCGGTCTCTCGCTAAGCTTTTATTTGCGATTCAGCTTTTTATTTGCGTGTGTGTGTGTGTGTATGCGTATGTGTAAAGTGCAAACTGGCGGTGGCGAAAAGCGCTAAAAAGGCCGCCAGTTTTCGGGCATCCACCGCACCATGGTAACGTGACGCCGGGACACACGAGCTAACGGTGGCACCACCGATGGGGAGTTATTGTTGTTTATTTTTTCACTTAATTTTCCATCGAGCTGTGTACATCATCAGCGTTGAGGCGTTGGATTTCATCACCAAACATGCAACGCACCCATAATTACAAACGAACAAACGATGTTCGTCGTCATCGGCGGCGATCTTGATAAGATTTCGGTGTTAAGGTGCGTCTCCTGCTCATGTTAACGTGTTCTGTTTTTTTTGTCGTTGCACATTTACCGTCGCGCTCTCGGAGCCACGGTTTGTACAGTCTTCTGGTTTTCCATTACGGCTGCACCCGATGTGAAGCAGTCGATTTGTAGATTGCATTTCCACCGGAGGTGTTTTAATGGCCTGATGCGGCCTGATACCAGTGCGATCGCTCCGTGAATGACAGATCGTTGCGTTCCCGACATTGATTGTTGTGGCGTGAGAGGTCTCGTCCAGGTGTCTGTGTGTGGAGTTGGAAACGAGAAGCTAATGTGCGATGAAATTCATTATCTTTAAATTAATGCGTACCATTTAATAAAAATGATGTTTTAAGTGTTTCTGAGCGGTATATCCAATTGCTCATTATTACCTTTTTCGGTGACGCTTACATCAAACATTAATTAGATACATGTTCGATCCGCTCTACTAGGCATTACAAATCTCAATATTCAAATCCTTCCAATAAACCGGCGATCCTTCTAAATCAATTCCCAACCAATTCCAAACTCTTTCAAGTATCCCACTCGAGCAGGAATCACTGGAACAAAAGTATTTGCCAAAGCCACCCAACAGCGTTCGTGTGCTCTCGTAGGGCGTTCAGCCCCAATCCACGCGAATCGTTTGTGGCGATGAGTTTCGCTTCGTTCGACAATATGGTCTATTTGGGGGGAAGGTGGATGAAAATTTTCTAATAAAACCACTGCCAAGCAGCGCTGCTGGATGTCTAGTAAATATTTAAATTGTAAACAGAAAATCCTTACGATCGTGTTCACTGGCCACGTTTCACACTTCGTTTTGTGCGCTGTGCGCCTCTGTCAGCAGCATGCCGACAGTGTAAAGAATCCTTCAAGCAGCGAGAACATTGCGACTGGCAGTACTTACCACCATTAGTGCACAGAAGCCCACCCCGCGATTTGCATACAATATTAGCGCCGGTAGTTGGAGCAGTGAATTACTTAAAAAGCAATTTTAATCTATTTCATTCATATAACAATCTCGTTATTATACTACTCGTCGTCGTCGTCGTCGTCGTGCGAATGAAATTCCAACCGGAAGTACTTTTCACGGGTCCCCGAGCGGAGCCTTGTACATCCGTTTGCATTCGTACCATCGATTTCCTGCCGTTGAAACGATTCGTCGACAAACGATTATCATAGCCAGTTATATCCTGACTGTGAGCAGCACATTATCAACCGTATCATCATCACCGGCGTCATCATCATCATCATCAGTACCAGCAGTCACGCTCGTGGAACATCATTTATTTGTGAATTTTAACAAAATTCACCTCAAGTCTATTTTGAAATTTAAATTTGAATAAATGAACATTCGACAAACCCGGCAACCTTTCGCGTGGACTCGCACCTCGTCCGTTCTCGAGTGGGGTTTTGCTTTCTTGGTCGGAATGTATTTTATTGCGTCCTGCCATCGACCGCAAAACCGTCTTTCTGCGCCGTGGAAGCGCTGTTATAGCATTTTTCGTCGTTAATGTGCTAGTACCGTGGTAATACTACTTTTACTTTGCCCAATTCGCGTTCCAACCAACCTCGTAACGTACAAGAGTAGGCAATGGTTGGAAGCTTCGGAACGGATTGGATTGGATGTTATCCAAGCAGAGCGGATGAGACGCGGGTAGCACCTTGGAGCAAGGGTGTACCGGTGTGCGGCAACGAGCGAAACCCCGAAGCAGTGAATTTGCATATTCCGCATTTTATTTTGAAATTTATTAGATTTTATATTGGGTTTAACATGGATGTACTGTGGTGGAAATATGGTAGACGAATGTCAAATTGCGGATCCTGCGGATGGAAAGTGCAAACCATCGGGTTGGCAGTTGAAAACGGTGGCGTAAGAGCAGATCCTACTGCTAGCGCTGGATGGTAAAGACATTTTGGTATGATTAGTTTTTGAGGATGTATTTTTTGTGTTTTTGGAAAACCGTTGTTCGGTCTAGTTCGCACGGGTTGTTTCAGTGTTTTGGTTTGTCTTTCGCTCTTGGAATTATTGACTTGGATTGACGTGAATTGACTTGGTAGTGCACATATCAATCATTTAAAAAATTAATCTGTTTGTTCATTGAAACAAACAGTTGAATTACTCAAAAATCTTTTTATAAAGCTCTCTACTTATTCATCTGGTCTCGGGTTGCTCAAATAATCCTTGATACCACACACAGTTTAGTGTCGTCGTATGTCAGTCTAATTTTGTATGCTTTCTAATGGACGTATCTACGCCATGCTTATTACGATTTCTTTATCCATGTAGACAACCTAATAAAACTTTACTAGATGGGTTGTCTGGAGCTATTCTCATGACATAGCCAGCCTACCCTAGAGCCTGGCGAGTCTAATTCATTGCACAGTGGTAAAATCTTCGTACAACTTGTAGAACTAGTCTTTGTCGACACATATGGGGTCAAAAATCCTTTCGAGCATCTCCCTCTCCACTTGCTCAATACTTTGGCAAGATTTTGCTACATAGGGAACCTCAAACCAATGATGTCATCAGCGTATGCCAGAACATGACCTTGAACATCTGATTGACTTATAGGGTCTTCGAAATTTCCACCTCTGAAGCTTTGTAACAGACCGAAGAGCAGAGAGGTAAGCCTATCTCTCTTTTAACGGGCCTTTAGAGTTTTCTATTCACTTTCTCTTGACAAGTGATGTTGGTCATTGTCATTTTTACAAGCCTGGTAAGCTTAGGGTGATCCGGTGACGAAAGCGTTAGCAACACCGATCTTCACACTGCGGGACTGGACATAAAATTCCGTCTGGTCCTTCTACCCGTGCGGAAGACTGACTATCCAGTTACGGCTAAAACTTAGTCACAGAAAGCTAGAAATAGCTGCCCAAAACTATCCAAGGTTTTAGGTCCAAAGGAGCAGAATATGGTAAGCTTGGCCGAGAATCTTACAGAGCCCATAGCGTCGTATAGTTTTACCTTCAATATGCGGTTACATTTGACTTTAAAATCGATGAGGAAATGGTAGGAATATAGCTGCTTTTTCGTCATTTTCTCCAAGATTTTCGAAATGGTGAAGATCTAGCCAGAGGTTGGCTCTGATAGTTTCCTACTTTATCTTCGACGAGAAGGACAAGTCGATCTTTTAGTTTTAATAACATCGTAATACCCCTTTAATTGCTACTTTAAAGTCTGAATCACTTTTTGTAAATGGGGTGATCATTCAAAGATTCCAATTTCAAGGCATCGATTCGTCATCTTAAACGTCGTTGTAATTTGATGAATGTCTTGCCAGAGAGAAGCCCTCTGACCAGTAACTGATCATATCGCCATTCTTATCCTCACAGCAGGTCATCTTAGGTCTTTAGTTAATCCGATGACCTACTATCTCACGGTAAAACTTTGTTTGTTTGTAAAAACTAAACCCATATCCGCGTTATAATTCTCAAATCTGAAACTATAGCTAATATATTCAAAATTAACTATGAAACTGAATTTCCATTGTTTCTTCAATTCCAAAATCATACCACAAAACTTCGATTCGGAACCATCCGGTCCCGGTCCAGTTGCACGCTTACATCCTACCACTTCAACATCCAACAGCTCTGTCACCGCCAGTAAGTAATGGGACCGGCGTGTACCATAAGACTCAAGTTTCGTCTCCGTTAACGTCTGCGCTACTAATCGTGTCGAAGGGCACTTATGCATGCTCGACGCGGTTCTCAACGAGTCGGAACCGGGAGAAATTGTTGGCACAGTTTTCTTTTTTCCTTTATTCTCGGGCTTTTTTCCCATTTCCCTTGGACCATCGGGCACTAGCAGCTATCGGCACCACGGTAATCGGAGCCGATTTTCACATGTCGATCGTAATGTTTTCCCTGCTTGACACAACTCAATCCAAATATTGTACCCTGACGGGTGGTGAATGGTGCTGGTGGAAAATGGTGAAAATCTGCCCGAGCAAATGTTTACACTTCTTTCTTCCCATACCCGGGCGGGGTTCGGTTCTTTCGGGGTGTCTATCTTATTCTTCCGTGTCTCGGCCTTTTTTACCGATTAGCCGTCTCACAGCGAGTGAAATTTATGAAATGCTCATGCATAAGGATATATCCGGCGCGTATCGTCGCGCGTGGGCCCTTACGAGTGCTGTCTGCCCGTGCTACAAGTGTCATTTTGTGCGACGTTTTATTGACGATGGCTATCCGGGGAATTTCGGGCACGACAAACACTCCCGATTGTTGACGATGATGAGCAACATCATACGAGTGCGTATCAATTTCACACACAAACTCGTTGTAAGTTTATTTGTCTTTAATTGTTAACCACAATTGTGAACGGGATTGTTGCGTTGCCGCTTCCGTCTAGCCTCTCCGCTGACACGTCGGTGACAAAACTCGTGTTAGCGTGTAAAGGAGAAAGAATGAGATTTTATTTGACGGATATTTTTAGCCAGCAGTGGCACGTTGGAAGCGTCTTGATAGTGAGGCGAAATTTCGTGAAAAATGTTTGTCTTATTTTTAGAGCAAATAAATTCTATCCCGACGCCCCCAAATTTTGGATAACATTCGATCTGTGTGCATCGTTGAAGAATGTGATGCATGCATATAAATTTTTTGAAATATTTTTTGTTTGCGTAATGGGAAGCAGTTCTCCTTTCTTCAATACTTAAGATAACACGAGTAAGCTAAAGGTAATAAATATTTTTATTGACATGTTGATGTATTTTTCTCAAGAATTCGAAAGGAAAGAAGTTATGCGTAAGACATTCGATTTGAGTGATATGCCGCTCAAAAATCAATAAAACAAAAACCAAATCGCTAGATGATGATGATGATGATGCGAACAGCAACCGAAAAACCAGCCAACGTTCCAGCCCAACATCAAGTCCATAAAAGATTCGCCGGTGCTAATGGTTTCTGTCTGCCCGTCACAGTTCTCCGACAGTGTCGTGTACAATTAGAAGACCTGAGAAGAGTTTGAGGTTCTCTCGTAACGAAGCCCGACCAGAAGACAGTTTTTGTGTAACGTTAAATGAGTATGCAATCCACTGTACGGAACCTGATGCAAATCCCGCAAAAAGTAAGAAGTTGTGCAGTTTGAAACCGTGCGGAAGATTTGCCACACTCAAACGGGTTGAGTGCTTCATCCTGACAGAACAAGAAAAAAAACAACACAAAAACGTTACAAGAGGCGAAATAGGTGGAAGAAAAACAAACTGAATGCTTCTTCCCTCCGGTCATCCGTGGCCCGGGCGCATTAAGCAGCATAAAACAAGCGAAGTAATTTTATTACAACGGAATGAATTAATAAAATTTAATAAAATGGGTTGTAAAACTCAAAACATCAGGCAGCACCGGCAGTTCCGCCCAGCTTTTTATGTCCCAATGCGCTGTGTCCAAAGCCACCGGTGGTGAGGAGTGTGCGCAGTAATGGAGGACGTTATCCTGACGATGGTTCCCAGTGGCATTCCTTCCTTTGGGGATCGTTCCGGGTCCTTTGGTGTGAGCGTGAAACGATCCGACCACAGGGTACAGACGAGTACCGGGGAACGAAAATCGCAGACACAGTGCTAACAAACAGCAAAAACAAAACAGTCTCTTAAAAACGCAGCAAAAAAGCAACAACGAATTTATGACCGTGCATAAGAAACGGGGAATAGGTTGAAGATTAGTAGTTAATTTAGAATTGTTTGTAGAAATAAAAATGTATTTGCTATGTAACAATAAACAGAATATATTTAGCATATTGAATTATAGCAAGCATTTGTTTGAAAATATCACTCATAATAGTATAGATTCATCAATGCGAAATTACAGTGACCCACAAAATATAATTTTCACTTCTTATTTTTTTAATTTTTCCCATTTTTGTTGGTTAAAAACAAGACCAACACACTGTAATATATTGTTCATTATTTATTTTTTAATAAGCTTTTCAGATGCGTTTTTAACATCTTTAAAAATAAAATTCATATTAACAGCAAAGATAATTTTGTTTGAATTTTCTTATTTCGGCGTGTCAAAACAAATATCCATTTCGAAATTCGATCGTTCTTATCGCTTCCATCGGATATGTTTTAAACATTTTGATTTATTGTCAATTTTCGAAGACTAACTATTACTGTCAAAATATTAGTTCAATTAGTTCGGCAACTTAAAATGAAAAATATTGATTAGTAACAGAGAACTATTGTATACTAAGTTATGGTACCTAGGATCAATTTTTACGTCAAACAAATACCATATCACTGAACTGACTTCAACATTAGGGCAATTCATGTGAACCAAATGTGGTCTAAGAGTTATCATGCAATAACTCTCTCTTCTTTTTCTCTTCTTTGGCACTACAACCTTGTGAGTTCTCGGCCAAGCAACTATTGCAAGCTCTCTGTGACTAAGTTTTACCCGTAGCTGGATAGTCAGTCCTGCGTACGAGAAAGCGGTCCGGACGGGATTCGAAACCCGGTCCTGCCGTGTGGAGACCGGTGCCGCTATCGAATTAACCATTGGGCCGCCCCATAATAATGGGGCAATAACTAGACTGATCAAAAACGAAAGGCGACTTAAACTTATTAACTCCTTATAAAAACTTGAGAAAAAAAAAATGTGAAAATTTAAAGAATATAGCAATTAATAGCCCAATTAGAGTTTGAGTTGAATTAGAATTAGAGTTTGAACTTTTTAACCGAATGAGCCAACGTCGTCCATGAGTTTAAATTAAAAAAATTAAGTTAAAATTAACGGAATAATGACAGCTGATTCTATGTGAAAATCTGGCAATATCTCTTACCAAGGCGAGTCTTGAAGAGCAATTCGTTTTTCATCAAGATATCGATCCGAAGTATTCAGGCTATAAATCTTAGGTTTTCTTCCGCTTTTGTGACAATTAACTGCTGGGATGGTCTCTACCTACCCCATCTAATCGAGAACTGATGGGTTATTCTCCATGAAAGGATTGAAAAAACTGTCGTCAGATGTAAAGAAAATAAAATTCTATCCCTGAAACACATCAAGGAAGAACTAGACGAACAGTACCCAAAGTAGACATATAAAGTAGAAAGCACACAAAAACAAAAAGGACATGGAGAAACACATATATTTTGATTAAATAATGATATGATATGTTTAAGCAGTTAAAATAAAATTATTTATATAGTTAATGTAAACTTATTTTTAAAATTTTTATTGTTGCATGGTAAAGAGAATATAAGAAACAAGTTATCAAAAAATATTTTTAGAATTTATTCAAATTAAAAATGTGATAAGAAGAAAAATATAAGCAATCGACACTTTATTTTGTCGGTCACTGTACTTTACTTACCACCATATCGCCAAATTTTTTAAACTTTACCTAAGGTTTTCAACTGTAATTTGCATCTAAAAGCCCCTGCCGACGTAACGAACGAAAACCGGAAAAATGGAATGGTGGAAGTTTATTGCGGCACCACCGAAAAACCCTGTCAATCATTAACATTTTCGTGAGTCCACCAAATCAATTACCTTCTACACCTTCTCCACCCACCTTCAGCTCCCGCTCCACCCGCCCAGCCTTAATCGTGTCCACTCTTCGTGCCGTTTGTTGTTGTGTATGCTTGTTTTTTATGACACCAGCTTCAAAAAAGCTAAAAGTCAACGGCAGAAAAATGTTTTATCGCCATCCTGGGACCCACGTGGACCGGTCGAGTGCTTCTCTCGCTCTCTCTCTACTACTACCCATGTCGGTCCCTTTGAGCTGGTCAACCTTTGCAGGAGGTTGTTTTGATTTGTTCGGTCTGTCACTGTGTGCCAATAAAATTACCGACCAACAATGGAAATCGCTTGACCGATGGACTGCGATCCTGGTGGAGTTGGTAACAAAACCGGAGCGCACGATTAGAACTTCAAAAAACTTCCCCGGCCGGAAGAATTGTGCGCTTTGTTGTGCCCTTACCACACGTCTATCAAGCCTTTGTTTCGGGGGGGGGGAGGGCGAAAAAAGTGGTCCACAACCACCGGGCTAATTCTGTTTTACCAGCGTGAGCGTGATATTTAGTCAACTGTTACTTACGTCCCAAGTTGCAAATGTGGCTACTAACTCAATGCGACAAATTCCCGAACGTCATCACCTTCACGCGTTTCCGTGCGCGTTCCGAAGGGAAATCGACATAAAATCTTTCGACCGTTTCCTGCCGTCCAAGAGGTGGCAAAGGGTGGTTTGTGGAGGAGGTGGAGGTCGTTGGGTACGGTAAAGCAATAAAGTAAACAAATTTATTGCGGCAACTTTTCGGTGTTGAATTATAGAGAAAATTTGTAATGTTCTATTGTTTTGTTGCCGCGCTGGTGTCGGGTGTGTCCCGCATTTTCTCCGGCAACTTAATGAGTGATTGTATTTTATAGCTTCATTATGCTTGAGCGATTGGCCGGTTGACGCCGTACGCTATGCGTAAAATTTATTTGCACGCAGCAGTAACTTCGGTCGGGCGCGAATCGAATCGCGAAACCGTTGTACGAATATTTGGGGGCCCTAAATTTATCGATTTCGTTAGCCCATTGAATGGTTCCTTCGAGGTACCAGCGTCACAATAGATGAACATAAAAATGTTTTAACAATTTTAGTGTTACAACTACTACTAGTCACCACATACACCTAGGCCACAGCTGTATCGGTTATCGTAACACTGCATATAATAAGGTCCGCCTTGTCTTTACATGCGTCATTCGGCTCTTGGAGGGAAGTTTTATAGTCTTCTACTAGGTTTACAAAACGTTCAACCAGTTTTGAAAGCGAATTTGCATACAAAATGGTACACAAATCGTCACCATTGTACACGGACACACTGGTACTACTATAGCGACTATAGCGGTGCCAAAAAATTGGAGTGGACAAATTCGTGCGCACAGGAAAGCCCTTTTTTGGGTGACTCTTAACCGGCCTTTGATCGTACAGTGCATTGTACAGAACCACCCCATTTGGAACCTGGAAGAATTGGACGTGCAGATGTGTGTTCGATCACGTTTCACTGAAGTACGAAATCGTGCACATGTGCTTTGGGGGGACGTGCAAATGTGACGATGGCTGATGAGGCCCTGTGTATAGGGATGACAAAATCAAACAATTTATGGACCATAAATTTTGGGCCACGTATCGCGTTTTGTTTAAATATTCATCAGTGACATCGATGCATTGTCATACTTTTGCTAACAGTTTGGCGATGTAAAATGTTTTACACTGGGTGCGTTACGAGCTTCATAGCTTAAGCGTTCGATTGAATCGAACTCAAACAAGTATGTCATTTGTGAGAGCTTTCTCTTGACCACCCTAGCGTACGGAAAGTGAGGAATTACACAGCGGATATATTTATCATGATTAACAAACACTCACAATTAGAAACTCATGTGTCCGCACTTTCCCATAAATCTATGTCTGATCAGAATCCTTCAACAGCAGACCCACCAAAGCGTCGCAGGACAGCTTTTGTCCTCAAATCCGGACATTGTTTGGGTCAAATATTTTCAAACTTCAACCATTCCTGTGTCCACAGTTGTTGGTCCTTTCGTGTAGTCTCTTTTATTCTGGACAACGATCCTGTGATCGTTAGAATGTTTCCTCTATTTTTCTTTCCACACAATTGTCCGACCCTGTTAGTAATGGTGGTTAGCGATGCATTCTCAACACACGCACGCAGGGATTGTTTGCATTTGTGTGTTCATGCATCTTAGGGATCGTGCGGATGTCCGTTTCTCGCCCATTGATGGCTCTGTTTGGACAGTGTTCAAAGACACTCTAGGATGTCTTCCTTGCAGAGAAGATTGTTTACTCTCCCGCTCTTACAACGCCTATTGAAGTGGAACGACGTGAGGTCTTCTCGCCTGGCAGGAATAAAGAGCATTCTTGCTCACCCTCCAAAGAGCCTGCTCGAGCGGAGCAGCCTCACGGTGAGAGTGCAAGATTAGAAACCATGAACACCCATTGATGATGCGTTCCCCTCATTTGAATGGCGTAATATCTTGCTTAGGGCCCGTTTAACACCGCTTTCGGTCCATATCATTAGGATGAATGGTTGTAAATAAGCGTAGCGTCCTAATTTACACTCACAAACCAACGCCGGGCCCGGGCCCATGGTTACGAATCGTCCAATCATTCCATCGCTGGGAAGGAAGGCAGTATTTTCTTTAAAAGTAAACATTCATAATCGCCGCGATGATTTATTACCACGGCCAAGCCTGAAGAAGCCTGAACCAAGAGCAGCCAGACACGTTTTTTGTTTATTTTGATCCCTCGGAAATGCTTCTTTAAATCTGACACCTTCCCTTACCGTTTACTGGCCGGGTTTTTTTTTGTTGGAGTTTTGCTCTTTAATCAGGAGGCTGAAAATTTCATCGATATATTTAGCGTCTGCTGCTTTATGATATGCAGCGCTATCGTCCGAAGGGGTTTTACCACTTGCCGGTGCAATCACATCCTTCAGCGCAAACGAAATGATCGGTTCAGGTTAATAGGTGTGCTATAAAACTTTTGACCAATCTGGCTTCGATCGTTTGATCGATAGTGAGCGTTCAAAAGTGAGCGACTGCTCATCTTAGCTGATGGCCGTAAAATGTGTTTCCTCTGTTTGGGGCCAAGCATTCCGGGAACCTTTTAAAAAGTAAGCTTTTCACAACCAGAGACTACTGACGGCAGGATGATCGTGGATGATGCGACACAGCACCAGCGACTTAATTCTCGTGTGAAACCAATCGCAACACAGTGCTTTGCCCACAAATGGTGTTGGTTCATCTGGAGAAGCTCGTTTAGGGGAAAGAAAACGCACACACTTCTAGACCAATTTCTCGCCCGAGTGAGCCCGAGCAAAGGAAATCGAACATAAATCAATAAAACATACGCTACAGCTGAAAGCCGTACAATCCTATTTGGCGCCATCCGTTCCTGTTAGTGCGCTTATCTTTAGACGAGAGGCTCTCTGATCCTGTCAAACAAATGTCCTCGAAGGTTGGCATGGTCCTGCAAACGAAGGAGCGAAGGAAACAGAGCGATGCAAACGATTGGGCAGCTTCTGTTCTGTTGTTACCGTTGTTTTATAGCTCTATTGCACCTTTTCATTATCAAGCTTGAGCCATTTTTTCGGGCTCTGTTTGCTTGCTTTTACGATGCCCTCGAACGAGACGCCACCCGACCGAGTCACTTATCCACCACCCGTTTTTGTTGTTCTGGACCATATTGGACGGTCCCAGAGACACAGACGGTCATCATATCTTGTTCACCGTTCGAGGTAAATGTTCGGTTTCGGAACAGCATCATCGAGGCACTGCATTTCGTTCGCAAGTGTGAATTAGCTGCCGCTGCCGCAAGTTGGGTTGCCGTCCTAGCAGCAGCAGCAGCAGCAGCAGCAGGGGCCATAAAATTAGATCCATTTTTGACTGGCATTTAGCTGCACGAGTTTTTCTGCCTTTCGTAAATGACCTTCGCTGCTCGTGCTTTCAGTGTTCAGCTTCCTCGCATTTCTCTCGGGGGTCATCGCTTTTTGTTGTTGTTGGTATTGTTCGGCAGGGGGGATCATAAAGTTAAAAGTTGCTATTTAAACTATTTATGCTTTATGACTACCTTAAGAGATAAACAATCCCATTGTTTGCTTTAATTACCGCCAGAAGGGTTTTTTGGGCCTGGAGAACGTTTGGGCAGAGCGAAAACAAGCAACCGATAGTAGAAATGGCTAGCTGGACCGGGTTCAAACTGATCAGCACACAACCCGATCTTTTGCTACCGGGTGCGTGAGAGTTAGCGCCTTGTGGGCGTGCGTCTGTGCGACCAAATGCTACTGCGCGATGCTACACGCTAACGGTCAATCTATGTAATGGATTCCGTTGAAAAAAGTGTAACACAGGAAAGCGGCCTAAAATGATAGACGATGGTGGGGTGATTTTTGGAGCTCCATTTAAGAGGTTGTACGATGGTTGCATTTCGTCTTGTCAGGTCGTAAGTTTGATGGGTTCCAAACCCTATCCGCAGATGATCCGCCTGCTTGCACTTAGTGGTCAGTAGTGTGGCATAAAACATGGTGTAAATTTTAAAGCACCTTTCAGAGCTTTTCTGGGTGGTGATACCTGACCAGAAGGAGCTGACCAGGGGAGAAGATCGGTGAGAATAGAAAGACATTCGCTAGCAAACATTTTTTTTTATTGAGTGAAACGATGGCTTAGAGCAAATGGTAACGGTGTTTTGTTGGGAAGAGTTAGACGAATGGAATGGAGTTGAGGTGCATGAAAGCTGCAAACAGTCGCATCATTCATGAGATTTGGGGCTTCCATTGAGAATGGTCACAGATGGGAAGTTTTTAAAAGACTCAGACATGTTCTACGTAAAGTGTATGTATTAGAGAAAATAGAGCTAATTTTAATGATTTTTCATGGAAAGGTTCTATGCCATATTAATCTTTTCACTTGTACCGAACTACTTTTCTATCAATTATTTTAAATAAATATGACATTAGATTACGGTCTTTGTGTATCTATCAGCACCATATCTGTGCGAAGAAGTTGGAGATGTGGTCTTTATTATTTCCTGATCACTTGCTATTCCTGTTTCGAATGTTTTAGCGCCCTATTCCTTCTATTGGAAAACTCTCAGCATTCTTTGCTACTACCAAGGCCCTGTGCCAGAATGATAGGCTTGCTTTTCTTATCTTTAATCAGGCGCTAGAAAAGAATGCATCCAATAACCGAAGGTGGAAACTTTAGCATCTTCTATAAGTCAGTCCAGATATTGACATAAGCTGATAACATACACATCATTGGATTGAGGCTCTCAAAGGCATTGATTTTAAGGATTGAGCAGGCGGCACCAACTCCCTAATTGGAGAATAACGAGCTTAATATCACAATGACGGTGGCAACATCATTTAACCTGCTAAAAATACTAATTTACCCTTAAGTGATACAAACATACACTGTTTTACAGGCCAATTTGCAATGTTTGCATCATTTTTCTTTTCTGTAAAGGACTTTTTCACCATCCGCGGAGTAGTTTGGATGGTGAAAAAGTCCTTTACAGAAAAGAAAAATGATGCAAAAATTTGCTAATTGGCCTGTAAAACAGTGTAAGAGATCTTACCTTCGCGGGCGTTCAAATCTTTATCTTGCTGGAGTAATAAATCAGTACAGGTAACAACATAGGTGTTAAATAACGTGTTTACCGGTCATACTACAGCCTGAGGAATCTTATTCAGTCAAAAACCCTGTCGCGATAGACGAAGCTGGGACTGTATAGAAAATTTATATTCTCAATACTCACAGATGCCTCTGACGAAAACTGACGAAACCCTCTTAGCCGCGTTTGATCGGAACAGCTCAGAAGGATATTTATCCCCATCTGTGTCGACTATGATAAGCATCATATAGTTAATTAGACTAACCAGACTCCGGTGGATAGGTCATGTCATAAGACCCAACTCTTATTGGGACGTTGAGTTGAGCTGGAGTGATGGTGTTGATGCTTTCACCAGAAAAGCCAGGACATTGGACTGGTAGACAACGGTGCTTGACCATGAGCGATATTTAGGATTGTTGGAGCAGTTCAAGACCGCGACTTTAGGTTGTAGTAACTGATTAGTAAATAACTAATCCTTCTAGAGAATATCGATACTCTCCAATTATACCAGGCTCTTTTTCTGCTTTTTGTGGTACACCAGAACTGGATTAGAAACAAAAAACTGCCCAAATTTATGCGTATCTGTCCAATATCTGTACGAAGAAGATTCTGAATAAGATCAGATTCGTTACGCAAAATCCTCAGTCAAAGTCTTCCATGGTTATACAGTAAAAAAATATTTAATCCGAACTTTTTACAGAGCTCGTAAACAATATCTCTCCGAAATTGGGCGCACCTTTGACAGAAGCGGCTTACCATTCTTTTCAGAGATAGTCAACATAATATTATAGTAAACTTCATTCGGAAGACCTTATCCAATCATTCTGTCTCCAAGACGGAGGAACAACAGAGCAACTTGAAAGAACTTGATACATATGAATATCGCCAGATTTGTCCGTCTAATTATCTTTAACAATTCTCATTTCATCACCATTAAAAAAATTGTCTATTTCGCTATACATTTCTACTTTGTTAGCATACAATAGTTCACGAGATTCTTTCTTTGGATATTTGAATACGATTAGTGAGTAATAAAGCAATCATCAGAGTAGGTGGTGAGTGTCCCCGTACGCAAAACTGACAATCTAGCGACGGCAAGTCCTCTCGAGATTTCAGTACCAAGAACCTCTTCTTCTTCTCTGGCATTACAACCTCTGCAGATCTTGGCCTGATATTTACCGAATCCCATTGCTAAAACTAAAACGATCCTCTTTGTCCACCAATTAAACAGTGAAGCTCCATAATTTTTTGAACTATAAACCAAGCTGAAGTCCCTTTTCAAATTATCAGCAGTAAACTGTTTGCAAAATTACTTCTTATTAAAGCATATCAACGGAACTCATGCATAACATCGATCGATGAACCTGTCACACCGACGACATCCGAAAAGCAAGCGATCAAACTGTCCAAAACTATACAGGCATGCGGTACATTTTGATTCACTTTGTTATCGATACCGATGCAATTAAGATGTTTTATTTATTAACTCAGAAGCAGATGTCCAACGAAAAAAAGGTCCAACAAACTACTGTCCCAAGGAAGCAAGCAGCTTCCAAGCGGCCGGGAACCGTACAAAGCGAAAATGCCGCCCAGTGCGCCAAAAGCGATCATTATTAATAAGCGAAACATCTCATTTTATTCGTCATCGTCAAGTTACAAATGTTGTTGTCGTGCTCAGAACTCACTTTCTCTACCGTGTCTTCAAACAGACAAAAAAAAACGGGAAGCAAATAAATCTACCCCGAGTGTGTGTGTGTGCGGACTTCCGAGGGCGATTGATGATTCCACGTCCATCATCCATTTACGAGGCATGGCATTGAGAAGAAATTAAGGACTGAAACCAATCATCACGGTAATGTATTCCGAGTCTCTGCAACGCTCTACCTCGTGACCGGCAGTCCTTCGCCAGTAGCAACCGGCTCACACAGACATATCAATCGATGTTCGCTCCTGTTGCAACGAGTCAGGACCGCGGACTCAATCTTTCAAATTCATAATCAAACGCTGTCGCGATCGATAGCCGGTGGTGGGCTGAAAGTCATCTTCCAATGTTTTAGTTTCAGTATAGTGGCGCATGCAGCAGGAGAGCAGCAAAAAAAAAAACCTGCAGACCGACAAACGGCACCCGCAGAACTGCGTTCGTCCGGAGCGGCAGTAGTAATCAATGCAAACATACATCCTACATAACATATGTCATGTTTTTCATTCGCCATCCTGCACTGAGCTCTCGCACACACATTCTGGTTCAGATTTTTTGGTCTGCTTCCCATTTTCCTTGGCTCATAAGTTCTCATCGGGCCCGGCGAGCGAAGAACTTGTGTATGATGCTCGGGTCGGCTCGCGAGCGGTTTTGTCTTTGGCAGTAGCCAAGCAATCAATTTTTATTATTGATTCTTGACATCCGCCTGAGTTGTGTTTTCGATGAGCTCGCGCGGACCAAAAAGAAGAGCCAGCGAAATCCAGCGGGTAAATGACACGACAATTTATGTGCTTTATTTTCGTTTTGTCCTGTATTGGGTCATCGGAAGGTTGACAAAAAGCGAAGAGACTTTGTTGGCGGGATAGGATCTGAACGCCTGGACCAACGCTTGTTGGAATGGATTAATTTTATACTCATAAGGCAGTTTATGGCTATAAGGCAGTTGTGCAGATTTGAATAAGGTGCAAGGTAATTTATCGTCTAAAATCTGCAGCAAAAGTTTTTATTCCTGTAAACAAATAATCCAACTGCTGCCATCGACGCTCATTCAAACGAAACATCCATTTTGCCTATCTCAATTCCAAGAGCTGCCACATGGTTTGTCTTCACCGAACCTTGTACACCAACATCGTCTAGACTAGATCGATGGTCGGCCATTTGGGACGTTTGCGAAACTTTACGACAACTTCACCTCAGACCCATCCTCCCGGCCCCGTTCCCACGTTACTCCAGGGGGTACAAATGGGCGCAAACTTGCAAGAATCACAGCGCGGCTCCAAGTACGAACGAAGGAACGCGCAACCGCAAACAAAAAGATTGACTGGATAAACAAGTGTTACCAGTCAATAGTACGGGGCGTCCAATCGGCAACGAGAGGCCACCAAACCGATCGCCCAGAATTCCGGCGGCCGGGAAGTGGGATTGGTGGTTAGATAGAGATTGAATTTCGCTTGAAACTGACTGGGAACTTACCGAGTATGCTGTAGAATAGCGGAAGGATGAGGTGGCGGCCGTGGTGGTGGTGGTAGCTTCAGATTGACATTTCTTTTTTAGAACTTGAAACAAGAACATGAAAACAACTAAACTTGAACTGCGCACTGCGGACGTCAATCGGTTGACATACTCCCTTGATTACTTCGATGCTCTTTCTCTCTCGCGTCTGTTTGCGGTTGAAGGGTTGTCCTCGGGTTTTGATGCTCGCTTCTTGCTGGCCCTAGTGTACGCTCGATCGAATGCACATCGAATGTACAAGGGGTTGTCATCATAAATCATCGTATCGCAACTCATAATTTTCGTTTCCATGTTTTCATAATGACGAACCAGTGCTGCAGTAGCCAGTGCACCAGAGCCTTACCGTTGTGCTGCTTTAGGGTGTTTATATTTTTAGCTCATTTATACCCATAAATACCTTCATCTCGATTCGGCGGTTTACACAAAACTGAATTAAAAAGAAGCGTCTTCACATGCGTTAAAATGTTTTCTTTCCCGTACTTCGTACACGTCGAAACACGACGCGAGAGTTTGAACTCGGTTAGCTTTTCTTATTCGTTCAGTTTTATTTTCGGTTTTTTGTTTATTGCAACTAGTAACATTACGTTGGTTTCATTTTACCGGCTTTTTTTTTTGCACCACCCATTCTTCTGCTGTCTTACTTTTTCTTGGTTGTTTTCTACACATTTTCCTCATTGTTTTATATCCTCCAATTGGGGGTGGTTGTGTGTGTGTGTTTTTTTGTTTGCATTATTATTAGCACTACTTATTACTTCCATTTTTTTCCACTGTGGGTCATCTTCACCATCATTACGATAATAATTTACAGTACAATTACGACTATTGCCATTATTACAATGATATATTTATAGTATTTATAAACTTTCGTTTCGTACACCGTCTCCCGGTGCTGCATTTTCTCTTACACTCGCTTGCAGCTGGTAATGATGATGACTTTAGCGTGCACAACGACAGTCGTCATCGTCATACTGTGCAACGGAAGGGATTGTTTCTAACCAGAGTGACTCAGTGACATGTTGCCCACAGCTCCTTACGAGCTGCAGTTCCTTAGCTACAGATCACCCCAACTTCTGACGTCACTACGCGTTTTTGCTTCGAACTACAAAACAAACCATCTCTTCTACATCCCGGTGGTGCGCAACATGGTGCGCCTAAGAGAACATGTAGCAAAAATAAATAGGAAAAATTTAAATATTTAACTAACGGAAAAGGAAGGAAGGAGTTGGGATGTTGGAGGCATCATCGCGATTATATTCGGGACCGTAGGACACTCATCTATGATATCGTTTTTATACATTTTTACACTTACACTGTTTTTTTTCTTCTGTTTTTGCTAGTATCGCCCTTTTTTTCGCGATCATATTTAAACCACTGTTTAAACCATAGTTTAAAAACAGGAAACGTAAATACTGAACCACGCAGTGGACACGGACAGTGGTATTTGTGGAGGGAAGCACACAACGAACGCATCACGGTAATGAACAATGATATGTTTCAGTCAATCTTTTTTTTCCTAGAGTGTCCCCCTTTAAGTTGCCATTTTGCGTTTGTTTTTATTTGGTAATGAAACGAAGGCAGATACAAACGAACAAACAAACTGTACAACAACTAGCTAAAGGGTGTGAGCAAATGGCAAAATTAAGAGAGTGAGAGAGAAAAAAAAACGGTGCTCAACACTTATCGACGACTACATGAGTTCTAGGACAATTAATAAAGCCATGTTCACCAATGAATGCGGCCGGTGCGCATTTACATCCTTTCCTGGTTTGGGACACATTACATCTAACTCTCATTTCTGCTAAGGATGTTTCACCAAAACAAACAAAAGAAGAACCCTCACGCTAACACAAACCTAACCCACATGTCACTGTTCGAATATCGCCACTTATCAAATAATATTTAATACAATTTAATATCACATACACTAGTTGCTCGATCTGCGCTTCCTCCTCCCTAATGTGTTGGTTTGTGTGTGTGTAAAAAATGCGCAAGAAGATGAAAATGCAACGCTGAGATGAGCTTTTTGTATGTCTTCTTCCTTCGCTGCATTTCACTTTTGTTTTAGGCGGCATAAATCTGGCCACCTTGTATGTACAAATGGTGCAGCACGGATGCGTTTTGTGTTGTTTGCTGTTATCTGTATCATTTGAATCCTTGGTTTATGATTGTTTGGTGGTAAAATCTTGGTTTTTCTACTCCTAACTTCACGCTCTTCAAACTCTCAAAAGCGGGAAGCGAACAACAAGTTCGGTAGGGAAGTAAAGCCGTGACAGAATGAACCAAGCGACAGAAGATTTATCTGAGAAAAAAAATCCATTTAAGTAATCGCAAAATTTAATCAAATTGAGCATGAAAGTAACACGACAAAAAAAAAGATTTTCATTTCAAATGGTGTCTGACTTGATTAATTTGTTTCTTCCGGGGTTTGAATGGTACGAACTAATCTGCCTTTTTAAGGTCGAGAAAAAATGTATTTTTTTGTTGATTG
This sequence comes from Anopheles maculatus, assembly GCA_002091835.1. Classification (NCBI taxonomy): domain Eukaryota; kingdom Metazoa; phylum Arthropoda; class Insecta; order Diptera; family Culicidae; genus Anopheles; species Anopheles maculatus. The sequence goes on along the minus strand of KZ061707.1, from coordinate 221,207 downwards.
CTCACCATTTTCCAAGACCGCGTTTGCCTACCGTCCCATGTCAACTGTCAACTCTGCCCCTAGGTTCCATTTATCATGCCCGAGCTTCACTCGTTTTACGTGTTTGACTATTGGTTTTGCTTCCGTTTACAAGAATGGATCGAAGCTCAATCGCACTCATTTATTGTCCAATTGCATTAAATTGTGTCGTTCGGTACTCGCTTAAGTAATCCCGCACCAAAGGCATCAATCGCTAAGGAAAGCGTCGCTTTGTCCGGGTCGGTTGGTTGGTTTTGGTAAAAAAAGGGTATTCTGCATACACACACGGAACACTTACTTGATCGCCATCGGTCAAGGTTTGGCGCTGTTCGCCAGCACGTTGATCAGCTTCACCTCGCTCGGCCCCGTACCGGCCGGTAGCGAAACGGCTGTGGGCGTCAGATTTTCCGGCCCATTGCTGGACGTGCTGGAAGCGGGCGATGCACCGGGCGGTGGTGCCGTATGCGGATGCTGCTGCTGGTGGAGGTGGTGGTTGGCGGTGGTGAGGCTAAGCGGTGCAAACGGGGGCCCACTGCCAGAGGCTTTCGATATTAGCGGGCTGATGCTAACGGGCAAACCGTTGTGCGCTCCGATCGTCGCTCCGAACGTGCGCTGGTACGATTCGAGCAGTGACACTTCCGGTGAGCCCGGTGCTAGATGATGCCCGTACAGATTCCGGTAGACCTCGGGCCGCATGTACGGGTGGTGGTGCAGTGGATTGAGTCCTCGGCCGGCGAGTGGTGTGACGGGGATTTTACCGGGCGACGGATAACCACCGGCCGTTGGTGAGGACGAATCGGAATCTTTGCTCTCCTTGCTGGCCATATCGGCCAGCGACCAGATGCGTGGCTTTGTGCTGGGGTTGGTGCTGCCGCTGGGGGTGTGATTCACATCGGGAGGGGTCGAGATGGCTGGCCTCAGGTGTGGCGGGAAGTTGGAGGGATGCAGCAGCGGATGGTGGTGGTGATGATGGTGGCCGGGGACGCCCCGATCGTAGATGTCCGGCGAGTTGGGACCACTGCCGTTGCGAGATCCATTCCACTCACTGCCGCCGGGTCGGTCCAGCATGTCTAATCGAGAGGGCCGATCACCATCTTCACTCGAACCGGTGCCGGAGTCTTTGGAATCTAGTGGAGGGTTAGGATATAAAATTGGGGAAAGAAAGTCATAAATATCAGGTGTCCCAAAGATGTCCTTTTTAACTAAATATAGGTTTTATACATTTTTACACTTACACTGTTTTTTTTCTTCTGTTTTTGCTAGTATCGCCCTTTCTTTCGCGATCATATTTAAACCACTGTTTAAACCATAGTTTAAAAACAGGAAACGTAAATACTGAACCACGCAGTGGACACGGACAGTGGTATTTGTGGAGGGAAGCACACAACGAACGCATCACGGTAATGAACAATGATATGTTTCAGTCAATCTTTTTTTTCCTAGAGTGTCCCCCTTTAAGTTGCCATTTTGCGTTTGTTTTTATTTGGTAATGAAACGAAGGCAGATACAAACGAACAAACAAACTGTACAACAACTAGCTAAAGGATGTGAGCAAATGGCAAAATTAAGAGAGAGAGAGAGAAAAAAAACGGTGCTCAACACTTATCGACGACTACATGAGTTCTAGGACAATTAATAAAGCCATGTTCACCAATGAATGCGGCCGGTGCGCATTTACATCCTTTCCTGGTTTGGGACACATTACATCTAACTCTCATTTCTGCTAAGGATGTTTCACCAAAACAAACAAAAGAAGAACCCTCACGCTAACACAAACCTAACCCACATGTCACTGTTCGAATATCGCCACTTATCAAATAATATTTAATACAATTTAATATCACATACACTAGTTGCTCGATCTGCGCTTCCTCCTCCCTAATGTGTTGGTTTGTGTGTGTGTAAAAAATGCGCAAGAAGATGAAAATGCAACGCTGAGATGAGCTTTTTGTATGTCTTCTTCCTTCGCTGCATTTCACTTTTGTTTTAGGCGGCATAAATCTGGCCACCTTGTATGTACAAATGGTGCAGCACGGATGCGTTTTGTGTTGTTTGCTGTTATCTGTATCATTTGAATCCTTGGTTTATGATTGTTTGGTGGTAAAATCTTGGTTTTTCTACTCCTAACTTCACGCTCTTCAAACTCTCAAAAGCGGGAAGCGAACAACAAGTTCGGTAGGGAAGTAAAGCCGTGACAGAATGAACCAAGCGACAGAAGATTTATCTGAGAAAAAAAATCCATTTAAGTAATCGCAAAATTTAATCAAATTGAGCATGAAAGTAACACGACAAAAAAAAAGATTTTCATTTCAAATGGTATCTGACTTGATTAATTTGTTTCTTCCGGGGTTTGAAGGGTACGAACTAATCTGTCCTTTTAAGGTTGAGAAAAACTGTATTTTTTGTTGATTGCTCACCATTTTCCAAGACCGCGTTTGCCTACCGTCCCATGTCAACTGTCAACTCTGCCCCTAGGTTCCATTTATCATGCCCGAGCTTCACTCGTTTTACGTGTTTGACTATTGGTTTTGCTTCCGTTTACAAGAATGGATCGAAGCTCAATCGCACTCATTTATTGTCCAATTGCATTAAATTGTGTCGTTCGGTACTCGCTTAAGTAATCCCGCACCAAAGGCATCAATCGCTAAGGAAAGCGTCGCTTTGTCCGGGTCGGTTGGTTGGTTTTGGTAAAAAAAGGGTATTCTGCATACACACACGGAACACTTACTTGATCGCCATCGGTCAAGGTTTGGCGCTGTTCGCCAGCACGTTGATCAGCTTCACCTCGCTCGGCCCCGTACCGGCCGGGGTTGGTTTTGGTAAAAAAAGGGTATTCTGCATACACACACGGAACACTTACTTGATCGCCATCGGTCAAGGTTTGGCGCTGTTCGCCAGCACGTTGATCAGCTTCACCTCGCTCGGCCCCGTACCGGCCGGTAGCGAAACGGCTGTGGGCGTCAGATTTTCCGGCCCATTGCTGGACGTGCTGGAAGCGGGCGATGCACCGGGCGGTGGTGCCGTATGCGGATGCTGCTGCTGGTGGAGGTGGTGGTTGGCGGTGGTGAGGCTAAGCGGTGCAAACGGGGGCCCACTGCCAGAGGCTTTCGATATTAGCGGGCTGATGCTAACGGGCAAACCGTTGTGCGCTCCGATCGTCGCTCCGAACGTGCGCTGGTACGATTCGAGCAGTGACACTTCCGGTGAGCCCGGTGCTAGATGATGCCCGTACAGATTCCGGTAGAACTCGGGCCGCATGTACGGGTGGTGGTGCAGTGGATTGAGTCCTCGGCCGGCGAGTGGTGTGACGGGGATTTTACCGGGCGACGGATAACCACCGGCCGTTGGTGAGGACGAATCGGAATCTTTGCTCTCCTTGCTGGCCATATCGGCCAGCGACCAGATGCGTGGCTTTGTGCTGGGGTTGGTGCTGCCGCTGGGGGTGTGATTCACATCGGGAGGGGTCGAGATGGCTGGCCTCAGGTGTGGCGGGAAGTTGGAGGGATGCAGCAGCGGATGGTGGTGGTGATGATGGTGGCCGGGGACGCCCCGATCGTAGATGTCCGGCGAGTTGGGACCACTGCCGTTGCGAGATCCATTCCACTCACTGCCGCCGGGTCGGTCCAGCATGTCTAATCGAGAGGGCCGATCACCATCTTCACTCGAACCGGTGCCGGAGTCTTTGGAATCTAGTGGAGGGTTAGGATATAAAATTGGGGAAAGAAAGTCATAAATATCAGGTGTCCCAAAGATGTCCTTTTTAACTAAATATAGGTACAAGAATTGTGTAATGTCTAAATCATCCTCAATAACTCACCTAGAATTTCCTTATCATCCTTTAAGCTCTTGTTGTCGTCGTCGTCATCGTCCAGATTGACATCATCGTCCTCGACACGGTTTCGCGGTTCCCAGGTCATTTTGTTCTCCTTTTTCAATCGCCGCCGAGCGTTCGCGAACCAGGTGGACACCTGCGTCAGCGTCATCTTCGTGATGATCGCCAACATAATCTTCTCGCCTTTGGTCGGGTACGGGTTCTTTTTGTGCTCGTTTAGCCAGGCCTTTAGGGTGCTCGTCGTTTCACGGGTGGCGTTTTTCCGTCGTGCTCCATTCAAGTCCATACCATACCTGGGATGATGAGAAGAAAATAGGAAAACAAAAAACTGATGAGCAACTAGTTCGATAAGGAGTATGGGAATAGAAATGTATTCATAAAGAGATTACTTCAAAGTATATCGTGTTGGTGGGATGTAATCTGTTCCCCAAACGATTGATCAGAAACCCACAACCTGTGCGTACATCAGGCACAATTAAACGTTCATTCAAACTTCTATCTAATCCCTATTTTTCTATTGTACCTCAAGAAAGTGCTCACACAGGCTGGATGCGGTGAGTAATAATTTTAATAGCTTCTCATCTGCCTCGATAACCGAAGCTCACTCACAAAAAAACGCCATTTCGGTCGCACCAAACCACACACACTTTGGAACACCCGGTGTCCATAATTCGGGGTTGCATTGCCCAACTCGCCCGTGGAAAGGAAAAACCATAAAGCTGCGGTTTTGTCTTTATGATGAGAAAGGCTTTCATACGGTGCCCGGTACGGTTCGGTGTTTGGGAAATTTTTGCGTAGAACGATCGTTAGGTGACCACAAAAATCACTCTTGGAGAATGCCCCCGACAACAGGTTCAGTTGAAAAAGGAGGGTTTGTTTGGCCACCAGACATCCGCAACGTGTACGCAAACGTTAGGGCGATCTGCGCTGGTAGCGTTTGCAGTTCGGCAAAACCTTCCCCAAAAAAAACCGATCCATAAACTGCAGAATGAGCGCCGGGCTGCAATTAAAACCGCCATGAATAGTCATCAGAATCACCATTCGTGTGCGGTTTCGCGTGTGTGTGTGTGTGTCTGGACTCTGCGGAGACTATCCGCATCCAGGCGGGCGTCGTACACTTTTTAGCCTGGACAACATTTGCGTACCGGGTCGACACGGAACATGGAGCGTGGGTTGTTCGCATATTGTGCGAACGAGCGTTTAAACATGATGATTTTCGCCGATCTGCTCTTCGAACGATCGAGCGTTTGCATCCATTTCGACAACGAGTGTGTGTGTGTGTTTTTGTTTGCTACATCTTCGTTTTCCCGTGCCAGAATTGCATCGCCCAGCGGTTTGGTGGTGCCACGAAGCAAAAAACATCGTGTTATCTTTTAGCTTAACAAGCGTTTGTTTCTTTAAGTTTCGTGTGATGTTATGTTGATTCCCTGGTTTCTTTCACTGTGCTTCGCTCCCCTTTGCTGTCCACACTGTGTTATCAGACAAGTTTTATCGATTTTCCATTTTCTCATTTTAAATTGTAGACCCACACCAGCCCACCCGAACGGCCAACGGTGATGGAACGGCTCGTGGATGGATTGGGCCGTCGTGAGTGATGTTGTCGTCTCTGTTTTCAGGTCTGGTGATGTTTGCCGTTTCGATAATCCCACTCCGGCACAACGGGCGTCGAAACCCCAAACAGCATGTTTTGTAAATCGATGTCTTGCTAAACGAGGAGACACCGTCCAAGGAACAGGCATGACACAATGCGCACGTACTATGTACGGCGTCTTTTCCCGGACGCACCAGCACAAACGTTCGATTGTTCATTAAGACGCTTAGCAGCGCACACATAGCGGGAGGAAGGTATCCGATTAACAAGGCAGGAAATTGGAGAGAAGAAAAAATGGAAGCAAACAGCACAAACGAGTTGGCCAGTGTGCGGCAGCAGTATCAGTTACATCTACGCTCGGGCAACCCTTTTTGAGCTAACGCTAAAGTTGACGCCATGTTTTACATGCTGCAGCGAATCTCCATTACTTATGGCTTCCACCATATTGGGCGGTGATGTACACGTAACGCCACAAGGGAGAAACCACAGCGAGACTTTGATTTGATTCGCTACAATGTGAAGGAAAACATTTAAGCAATTATCAGACTCTTGGTCGTTGGAAGATGGTTCGATGCTTGTGTGTGGAGTTTGTGTGTGGAAAAGGAAGTCAGCCATGAAAAATTGTAGCTGCCGATCTTTTAACGAGCCAAGGGGAAAACAAAACTCCCGCAAAACAAAAGCTCTGTTTGTTGCACTGGTTGTGCTTGGGATAAAAGACGACACTGTGCAGAAAAGGTCGCAACCCTCAAGAATTCAAGATTACGAACTCGTCATTGTCACCTCGGTCTGCTCGGGATGGTGTTATGTGAGTTGTGACGTATTAAAATGTCTTGATGCTCTCTGTCTTAAGATTTGTCGGGCATGTGTTGCTAGACATGCTCATCTGCCGCTTATCGCCCTAGTCAGAACGCTCGGCAGCTCTTGTCATTTAATAAAAATATAATTAATGGTAATTATTGCGCGAGCAGAACTCTCTTACTCTTTGACACAGACCGAGCTTCATCTGCATAAGAGATGTGATCGTTTAGAAAGTTCTACGCATTTGAGGATTCTGAGCTGCAGCAACACAATCCCCAGATACAAATGCGGCGCGTGTGCGTCGTGCTAAACTTAACACCACTTCGCCGAGACACCAAGGAATGTGTAGTGAAGATGTTGAAGCAACCGACATGTCGTTTAAGGGCAACGATTTAACTCGGGAGGAGTTGGCACAGTCTGCATAACCAAGACGAGAGCGAGAGTGTGCGATTATTGTCTTGCGAGCGATGAATTTAAATTGCACTCGTTGAATCGGAACCTCAGTCGTGGGGCATAAACTTCCCCAAAAAGCATTCCGTGTTTGAGGGAGACAAAGATTCTAATGAAATCTTTTGCAGGATTACAAGACGATTAACGCGAGTGGGAGAGATTTGCCCAGTTTTTCTGCCAAGGATTCTTCAACTCCTTTTGTTTAAGGTGTGTGCGTGTGTGCGAACAAAATGAAGTGAACAATATGCTCCCTTCTGGCGCTGCGTGTACCGAGCTGCCAAAATAAAACACTCAAAACACACAATTGTAAGACATCCTGCAGCTCGTGTCACTGCCCTTTTTGATGCATCGCTTCCTTTCCCGTGGCGACCGTGGTGGGTCTGTAAGTGAACGTGTCCATATATATGTATATAAGTCCGGGCGAATGCAAACGTGGCGAATGCGGCCACTCTGTTCGGTGTCGGTGTACATATCGTACGAGCCGAAACCGAACGAACGAATCGATTTCGATTGCGGATTTTCGATCCGTACGACATTGTTCTGCACCGTTGGAACATATTTATTAAAACATTATAAATGGTCATCTTCCTGTCACGCACGATAATTTGTATTATTTTATGTCCACGGTTCGGTCTCAATCACGGCCAAGCCCGTCGCTTCTTGCCCGGCACGTCGCACAGCCACTCATTTTCATTCATTTCCATGTACGTCGTTTAGCTTTTTTGTTGCTGTTTGCTGTTCGCTTCAGAACGATGGGTATTGCTCGCGAGTATTGGAATGTCTTTTGTCTGTGTCCGTTCCAGTATTTGGTTGTTTGTACCATCCAACGAGAACGAGTCGTGTCTTTGGACCAGCGAAGCCAGCAATCCAATTCTGTGCACGAAACCGAACAAATCAATAGGAAACCATCGCGTTTTTAATGGTTGTTTGACCTACAACAAGGGAATTTAGGGTATCACCTGAAGAAGAAGCGTCCGATATGATATGTTTCATTCATCAATAAATTAAAAGCAAAAAACAGTCGGTCGAGTTTAATGTAAACTTTCTCTGTGCGTGAGTCTTTCTACCGTCGGGCTTACTTAGTATGGGCCTCCCGGACCCATTTTATGACACTCATAATAGGTGCTGTTATGAGCTTTGATGAGCGCTTTTTTATGATGAACAGGTAGCGGGACACTGCCTCAAGCCGTCCCGTATGGGCATTTGAATAATTCTACCTTTTCGATGTTGTTGTCGTTCCCTGTTTTGGGGGGCTTCTCCGTTTCGATCGCACACAAAACCGCCGATAAGGAATCGTTTAAACGACAAACAAATGTCACTCCAAACAGAACGGACGCGTCGCGTAAAGGGAACGACGGATTGTTCCGCTCGTGACAATCTAATGATTGAGTGCGTCTTTTACACCTTCCCACCACCAACACCACCACTCCCCCACCACACGTCCAGCATGAGCTTCCAGTGCACCGTTGAATCGGCACACTCATTAACATTCACCAACCGATCGGCGATGACCGTTCCACGATTTCGCGGGAAGTGATCGTGATGAGCTTGGCGAAAAAACAAAACTACAATCGAATTGAAAAATCCATCGCAACATCGCGTTCGAAAATCACCACTCAAACAGATGACAATCGTCGTCATAAACTTGTCACGCCGTCCACGGTGGAAGAATGCGTCGAAAGGAAGGGTTTTTTTTTGTGTACGATTCACAATTGAGCTTGCGATCGGTAAGTTAATTGTTAATCAATTGAATTATTAGTTATACATTACCGCGAACCGCGTGTCGTATTTGGTCGTAAGTCGATAAAACCATCAGGCAGGCTGGACGCATCGGAATGCTCCAGGCGGCCTTGGCTGGAAGGGATGGTTTGTCTTTTCTGTTAGGTTTTGTGTCAGGTTTGTAGCGACACACTTGAATAATTAGTATTGTTACATTGCCGAACGGGTAATCGTATGCGTCGTGATTCGGTGTTTCCTGCCCGCGTGGATCGAGCTGGGCGAGGTACTCATTATCAATCTACCACCTTCGCTTTGCTAACGGATGGTATTGACAGGTTTGACGTTTGGGGCGAAGCCAATTGTGTTTGTTTGTAGCGATGCCATCCCAAAACTGGCGCTTGCTTGTGTGATTGAGTTTTGAGAATTACTTTCTTGGTTTATTTACAGGATTTTACAGCTCTATTCAAAATGTCCACACAGAGTTTTTAATCTCTGAGGACTTGTTGAATAACTGAGGGACAATTCGATTTTTTCTTGAATAAAAGTATCATGTCGGTGGCGTTCGATTTTAAATACTGGTGTCTATGATTACTTAAGCTTGAAAACTTGAAAATTTGATGTTTAGCCGAAGCAAGTAAACTCATCCCCAAGCGTTTGACAGCTGACATACTGTTTCTTTTATTTAAGTCTAATAGACACTATTTGCCTGTTTTCCGTAAAAGGTTAAATGTGATTAAAACCTATTGCGAGTATGGCTTTGAACTTCTCTATAAAGTTTGCTAATGCAGACAAACCGGATATGTCAGTTCTGCAGCTACTTATCAGGAGAGAGAATGGTAGGGTAGCTAAGTTGGTAATTAGTTAGTAAGTGTTTCGGTTTGTCAGCGAATTAATGGCAATCAGTAACAATATTGAGGACCGTGATGTCCACGCCACAAAAGTTGCATAGTAGTGTACGAGATTCAGAACTTGATCGAGAAGATAGAAGTTTGTTAGGCGGGTGAACTGACACACTATTTTGACAGTTGGTTCACTAAACGCGTCAAAAAATGCATATTTTCTTAGAATAAATAGAAATAAGAAATAGCAACAAAGGACTAAGTAACAGTGTACAATGTACAATAGCCTAGATCTATATAAACTATTATTTATAAACAATAAAATCTTTTGTTAACATCTCTAAATCATTGCTGACATGAGGTGACCTTACCAACGAAGCTCAAGAAATAACTTTAACAACCCATCACAAATGCATCTACTCAGCAATGCTTTTGGCGCAGATTAGTTTGTATGGAGACTAGCAGGATTTTAGGCGCAAAACGTCAAGATACTAGCAAATACCAGGCTTAGATCATCATAAACCTCACTATTGGTATGTGAAATCGAACTGGTTGTCCAGTGTTTCTCAAGCTAAATGAATGATAATGGCTGTTGATTTTCATGTAGTTTAGCTACCTTCATCGTCTTCCTTATTCAGTATAATGAATTATATGGCGTGAAACCAAACATCGAGAAATGGAGGTGAATAGCAATGGTCACCCTTTAAGATGATGCGTCAAGAACGGCTCAACAGTTGCCGTAGGGATACCGGCAGACATTCTCCTTTGAAGATCCTCTAATTGCTGTGTTTGTTTTTAGGCTTCGTTCCGGAGCCTCCAGTTTTACGATCGCGGTCTTTAAATGCGTACCCCCTCCCTTTTGACTCAACAAGTAAATGACCATATCATGAAGCCTCATGACGGCGGCGATTGCTACGATAATGTTTTTAATAGGCACCGGGAGGTACCGGTACCATCGGGTACCATAAAACGGCCGCATCGTACAGATTGGAACCGCGCGATAGGCTGATGATCGGCGGAAGCTCATTCAACCGTTGGGGTTAAATGCTACAAAGTTAAACACAACAAGCGCACTAAACCGTACGGCCGGTTGTTTAGGTGTGGAGTTCAGGCCTTACGGTAGGGCGGAATGGGATTAATTATCGAAAATCATAACAGCTAGATATTGTTGTGTAAATTGAAGCCTATTAGAAGCTAACGCTCGGGTCTCTTCGATCTCAGGAGTGGAGCAACAAAAACAAATCCAACTCACAAAAAAAAAAACACGAAACAAAATCAATCTTCTGTGTCGGCACGGTTTCAAATCCAATAAACTAATTGATTAATGGGAAACGATATCCGCAAATTAGTATTCAGCCGTGTCGGTTTCGCGCTTATTGCCCGCGAACAACACCAGCCCAACCAGACGCCTCATCAAAACAGATCGTTCCTCATAATTTAGCCACGACGATTCGACCGCAAGTGGGCCCGCGATGTCCTTGCCAGCTTGTGCGCCGCTCGATGTTGCAGTGCGCCGTGTGGAGCAATTTGCATCTAGTCACATTTTTGCCAATTAAACCGTTTGGGCGCGACGTTGCGGGTGGGTGGGTCAGGTCTGGCCGGGTCTCGGTAAGCGGTGAGCTAAGCACTGGCCACCAGACACTTTGTCACTAGCGAAGGATGTGAACAAATATGTAGGCCTTTCCTTTTAAATTAATACATATTACTTAATAAAGTGTACAAATTAATAGCGAACCGGACCGGTGGTGGTGACATCGTACCAGGCCCGTCCATTCCGTCTGGGCTCGGCGGATTTGCATTTCACGTTCGGTACTGGATAATGAACATGGCGATTTTATGGCCATCGTCTCACCGAATGCCAACCTCATCCAGGGTTGCCGGTGGTTGCATTTGTCCATCTGCCTCGCTTACGGCACATGTGTGTGTGGGGTGGTGCGGTTTCGAACGGAAATCCATCGACCAGAGACGATCGCGATGAACGATCACTGAACTGTGCAAGGTGTTGACAATTTATATCGTTGTAAATTTTGTTGCCCGCGTGTGCGACCTCCGCCTCGGTTGCGCCATCGCGTGGAGGTTGCACTTTTGCACGATGCACTCTGCCGAACTCTGGCCGTAGGAATAAATATTCAAACACGCTACCACACTGATAAAGGAGATAAATTACGCCAATCCAATCCGTTTGGAGTGTCCGGATTGCATGATTTATCGGTCGTCGGCGGTCGTTGGGGTCGCGTACGCTGATCGATGTGAAGAAGCGTTATCTTGCTATAAAAATAGAAAAAAAACGACCCGCACAACCCCATAACGATGAGTTCCGAGGGTTTTTTTTGGCACCACTCTTTCGGGCTGATGTTTAATGGACGAGCGCGCGCACGAAAGTCAATCATTCTTTAACGGTGCGATTTGACTTTCCGCTGACGGTGAAAATTCGCCAGACGGTGGCAATCAATGGCGTGTTGGCTTGCTGGCTGGCTGTGTATGAATTTATCATTTTTCCACCATTATTCCTAACCCGTTGAACTCTTTATCGGCCACGGCAACCATGGACAGCTAATGGACCGAATGGTCCCGATAATTCTTCGATACGCGTTTAGCCATTTTTTTTCCGGATCATCTGTCTCCAAACCATTTCCGGTGGCTTTGTTTCTAAACAAAACTATGCAAAAAACAAGAGGGAAATAAATAAATAAACGGCCACAAACGTGACGGATGGTCCAGGAATGGGTTGGTTCTCGGATTGCGTCAACAGTAAATCTCCGTACCGCGTCAATGGCTGATTGACTTTTGATGGCGCATAATGGAGGTGGGCAATTATTCCGATTTCGAACGGTGCGGAAAATTGACGAGTCTTGAGTCTGGTTGACGGTTGTGCCATTTTAGCCGGCAGCATACGTGGTGTAAAATATTCCCCAAAAGGTTGAACACACAAGGCAGGTTCAATTTGTAAAACGTAAGGCTGTAAATTGAACGCCCAATAGGAAAAATTATTTCCCTGTCAAAGTGTTCCAGTAGATCGATTACGAAGCGGACGTGTTTGAGTCTGTCTAGGCTGAAGTTAAAAAATTCATTATACAAGGAAGAGATACGAGTACATTTGGTTTGTGCTGATGATTGATACTTTCAGGTCCCTCTCTTCTCGGCGCAATATGTAATGTTCCGTGTAAATGTAATGTTTCTCAGAGCATTGCGTACGCATCATGGAAGCGAACAGGCATATGCTTTTTACAACTGATGAAGTAAAAAAACAAAACTCCAAACAAAATCACACACCCGAATGGTCGCTTTTCGTCGATAGAATTACGAGACTTTTTTGTTTTTGCTTCGTACTGAGAATGAATTACGTACGGAATGAGAATCGAAATCTGCAGCAAGCAAGGCCTTCGCTGCTGCATGTAATCCTGATTAAAAAGAAACGAAAATGTGCATGACGAATCCCAAATCCCTTTTTTCCAGCAGCAGTCATTTGGGAGTATGGGAAGACATTTTTTGTTTTGTTTCGTTGTGGGACCGATTTGCGAAACTCAATCCTTGCACCGTAGCTCCACGGTTTGCTGGAGAAAACATGAGATGTAAATTAAAAAGCAAGCACGGGTGTACGGGGATAATCAATGAACGATGTAATTCAGATCCAATCTGGTTTTCGATGCAGAAAAGAGGTTGTTTAAATTCTTAATGAATGCATCGAAAAAGGTAGGTAACAATGGCCGTTCCGAACAGCAAACCCTACCGAAACAGCTGGTGAATATGGACTTTAAATTTACATAAAACTGCTCAAACTGTTGTGCTAAAAGCATCCGAAAGCGTGGCAAAGTAAGGTGGAGTTGTTGCGTACATAAATTTAGACATTTCAGGAAATCATTGTTCATTGGCTTGTAGTTCCCACCTTCAAACTGACAGCTTGAAGAATTGCGCCTGTTGACTGCAGGTGCATCCCGTTTTTCTACACCTTCGAAACTTTATCCTAACCTCCATTATCTAGGCGATAGGATCGCGGAAAGATCTTTCAAGCTAGATAAATGTGTTCCCGTGTTTTGTTCCCGAGTCCTCTTTGCGGTCGGTACACACACACCAAAAACCAACCCACGAAGTGTATAGATTGATTTATTCTTCTCGCTTACCGAACCCACCACGTTTGGGTTTCTATTCATTAGCAGCAGCAGCAACAGACGCGCACATCGTGACACACGAAAAACGCAGCCATTGCAACCTGCTCCAACCGCTGTGACTGGCTCATTTCCGGGCTAGATGTTTCAGCGTTTGTTGGTACCTTTCTTGCACCAGCGTACCGGACCACCGTGCGATCTGATCCGCTCTGAAACTGAACCGGCACTGTCTTCATTTCACGCCCTTATCGGAAGTGACCCGGTTGACAGGCGGGTTTGCCAAGCCGCCGGTGAAAAATTGAAGAGCGTCCGACGCGTTCGTGCCTGATGCGATCAAGCGTTTGGCCGTGAATGGAAAGGAAGTGCACGATCTTATCAGGGATTTAGATGATAGAAGAGCGTCTGACGCGTTCGTGCCTGATGCGATCAAGCGTTTGGCCGTGAATGGAAAGGAAGTGCACGATCTTATCAGGGATTTAGATGATAGACACCGGCCGGGGAGCTATCGCACCGAAGAGTACGTCGAAATGTCGAACTGTCAGTTTATCTGACGACCTCAATGTCGCATCCGTGCAAATCGCCATCTTGGGCCAATCTTTTCCAGCAAACCTGCCACATTTTGTTGTGTGTATTAGGCGGCCGACAGAATTGTCACCGCCACCGGGTTTTGTTTGGGAACAGCCGGAAATCATGCAACTTGGTGCACCATCAGCTAAATTACCATGCAATTATGAGGCGAGCTCCGGATGACCAATCCGGCACCGAGAGTGACCATAAGGCTGCGGCTCATTTCGATTCCCATCCACACGTCCACCATTCAATCTTATTATGGATCAAACACGATGCACGATAGCTCAGCTGGCAGCAGTTGCAGCGAAAACATGTAAAACATACACACTGTTTAGGAGGCTCTTGCTGTTCGTCCAGCAAGTCTTCGCACGAAAACAATATAGCCGCGAAAGCGACACAACACATTACCGGGAATTAACATCGAACGGAATAATAAATTGGCGTAATAAACGCATCAATAATTCATATGCACCGCTACCGTCGGAAAATATGATGACGCTATGTGTTTCGGGCCAGTCTTCATTCTTTTCAAAAAGAAAGTCATCACGGTTTGACAACGCGTTAGTAACCTGGGTAGGGAAAACGTCTTGCAATGGCTGGAGCTCATGCTCAAATACGGTCATTGACAAGCGCAGTCAGAACAAAAGGAGGACAAGTTGCGGTACAAGAAGCTCCAAAACTGACGAGCACGAGCATGACTATGTTGGGGAAGCTCAGCAGTTTTTTTTTTGGTTTTGTTGTTACATTCGATCCGACGCATTGTAACGTAGCACTTCGGTTGATGTGCAATGGTTTAATTAAACGAAAACATTCGCTTTGCATAATTAAGACGCTTCGCACATGTACAGCGCATGTTGTGAACCGTACACATGATTGGTTAATGCCTTCGGGACCGCTGCAGCAATCATTAATCACTGAGCACGTTTGTTAATGTTGCTGTCCGGGGGTATGTAGTAGCGTCGCATGTACGAAAAAAGGTGAAAGATTTCGAAATCCTAGTTAAAAACACCCTCTGGCGAAGTTGCGAGCGAAGTTTTTGGAGCGAACCATGTCTGCCTGCGCACACTGTCGTCATCATCCAATGCACCGACAATACAGTAGCGATCGCACTTGAACCAAAACAAAAAAACGGCGAACGCGCACTCGCGTGTTAAAACAAATCGCAAAGTCAACCGGGCGGCCTTTTTGATTTTCGGAAGCAAACAACAAAACCGAGCAGAAAATCGGTAAATCACTCATCAACCGTTCCGCCGGTTGATACCTCCGCCGGACCCTAGGCGGTGACTGATAAACAGTTTGTTTGCGGAACAAGTGTTTGTTTGAAGTTTCCGTCTTAAGTCAAAGGGCGTCAAAAGTGGTTGTGGCGCGCACACGGGAGAAAATCAATCACTAATTTATCGAAGTGCGGGTATCCCTTGTTTGCTATGATTGCGGTGTGTTTTCTTTTCCGTTACGCTGCGGCCTCTTGAGATACTGTAATGTGGGAAAACAAAAACTAAAGGGCCAACACTGCACGTCCGCTTCATAAAAGTCCGCGGACGTTTGGAGAACGGGCGTGTGGTGTGTGAACTGATCAAAGGGATCAGTGGATGGGAGCCTCGGAGCTGAAACATATCATTGGCCGCCCTCCACTGTCTTCACACCCTACCGGGGGCGTCGTAAATTTGTCATCAACCGTTTTGGCGGCAGC
Source organism: Anopheles maculatus (assembly GCA_002091835.1). Classification (NCBI taxonomy): domain Eukaryota; kingdom Metazoa; phylum Arthropoda; class Insecta; order Diptera; family Culicidae; genus Anopheles; species Anopheles maculatus. The sequence goes on along the minus strand of KZ061707.1, from coordinate 205,594 downwards.
AATTGCTTAGAAGTTTGTCACATGAAAGCAAACATACCGCCGGTACTGTGGTGACTGCGGCCTCGGGGAGCAAACGGTGATGAAAGCTACGGGCCCTGAGGATGAGTAGTCTGCTGTGTTCCTTGAACAACGTAGAATATGTAATCCTAACCTAATTAATCAACTTTTTGACGACTGCGTTTTGAGCGTACTGAGCGCTTGCTTGCCGAAGGTGGCCGACTTGTTGGGTTGGGCGGAAACCCGGGAAAACACATGTTTCGTGTGGCCGTGCGTTCTGTTGTGGTGTGAAAGATTAACGAGAGACTAATTCTTGGCGATGCTGTGTTTATCCGCCCAACAAGCTGTCAAGTTTTTGCACCTTTGTTCGGGACGCTCAAGGACGAGTATGCCTTGGGTGACAGGTTTAGATTTTACTTCTGCGGGAATGATAATAATAGACGAGCAGATACTTACGAGTTGAACGGATAGCCGAATGCTGCATCGTAAGGATGGTACACGGAGGGATAAGGCCACGGAGCGCCACCAGCGGCAAGGTTTTCCTTCAGATCGATTCCTGCAGCCTGTAAAAGAAGTGAAGTCGGAAAAGTAAAACATCAGAGTTAGAGCTCAGTACAGACAGTTTGGTGTTAAAATTAGGTTAAAATCTAGCTGCTCGAATCGAGTAGTAATCAGCAATATTCACAGTACCGACAGCTTTTGGGCGCCACGGTTCCTCGCGATAACTGGAGCAGTTCCGACTAACCTCCAGCCGGGCGGATCACTAATTGTACATTGGCACGGTATTCGAAGATTCAGTAGGACACTCTAATTATTGTTATTTATGTTTGCCACCGTTCTCTGTTTCGTAGCGGGCAGCATTATCAAGCCAGTGCGAAGCGCCACGCCGGTACGGATGACGCCAGCCAATTAAAATCACACTTTGGTTTTACGGTGCGCGTGAAACTCTGCCGCCGAAACATACACGATCCCGCTGGAACCGAAGTACGTGTGCGTGCCCGTAGGGTCAACCGCTGATAGTGTCGGGCAACAAAATGCCGACATTCGGCAGGTCGAAAGGTCGCCGTACATGATAGATTGACACTTCGCTGGAAATCGAAAAAAAAAATCATGCCCATGATCCCGATCGTACTGACGGCGCTTATCATCATGCCCGACGTCAGACGATCGACGGTTCTTGCGTGTGTCTTTGCACACGCGAATGATGGCACTGATGCTGACGATGCTGTGTGCACAGTGGCTGGCTGTAACGTTTACACTGAATCTGACACGTAATTAATTTTATTGAAAACAAATTACGAACACGGCCTGCATACACTACGGAATCGGAATGATGAAGAGCCAGCCAAGAGCGTTGGTGCTAGAGTGGTAGTGAGGTCTGTCTTGGCCCACTGAAGCCTGTTGCTCGGAGAAGTAGTAGCAACAAAACAACGGTACAGTAATATATCAAGTAAGTAGCAATATTTGTCCCGGTCAGCGGTGGTTTCTCCCGGCAGATTGTTTGGGCAGACCGATAAGACAGATGGATGACATGACTGCTGTTTGTGATTAGACCGTTCCGTTTTGAAAACCTCGGTGGTCTATGGTTGCGGAATGCGTGTACTTGACTGTTTATTGTTAGTTTTTACTAAATAACACATTTGCCTGATGTTTTTGATGCTGGTGCAATGGGCGCTAGTCGATGCTGATCTATCGAGGATTATCAGCTTCGCTGACAAGCACTCTCTATTACATCCAGGTGACTTGCAGTAGACGCATATACGTCATAAGGTACAAATGTCCTTCCTAATGCTTAAGGGTTCTAGCTTTACAGAGACTATCAAGCGTTTAAAAAAGTCTCAAGATATTTCGCTCCTAAAACAACATAAAAATCACAACTTTCGAGGTTAAAACTATGCATCGTTTTGTAGAGTAAATGTTATGCAAACTTTTACGAACGTGCCTCGAGAAAGGTGTTTGCGAATAAAAGCTTATTTTTGTGTAGATCGTTCCTACTTTTACAGCACGATCAAACCAACAACATATCACGATAATATATAATACTTACACTCGCACATCGTACCAACAAAACTTCAGCTACCGGAGTCCGATGCATAGCAGTGTGACATTATTTTGATACAGTTTTGCGTTATCGTGGCGTGACGCTACAACGCTAACCGACGCGCGGCACCAAACAAACAAACGGCAACAAATCAACAAACAAGCAACCCAGACAGACACGCTAACAGTCTGTCCGAAAAATGCAAATCCTTGACATTGCGTTAGGTTCAACAATGAAATGTTCGATGTGCTTAGACACGGTGCTGGGCGACGCAGTGCTTCTTGTATGTTGTACTTTTGGTTGCAACGATGCGCGCGATCCGGAAAAGTGCGTTGTGTGCAGTTTCGTTCGCTATCGTGGCCACCGTGTGGCGGCGTCGGGTTACGAGACTTGCATTATTACCCCAACAATCACGACCCACGGTTTGTGTGTGTGCTTGAGCACCACGCGCATCAACTTAAAAAAAGCGCATCGCGTCGTGTAAATAAACCGCATCGGCCAAATGACGATTACAGAGAAATCATTCATAATTGTACAAGCGGGAAAGTAAACACGGGAAAAACACGGCCCAGCTCTGGGTGGTTATGATAAAAACTGTGCAGCATAAACCGGCATTGGAAGCGACCCATTTCGAGTACGTGACTTTTGGAAGCTAAACAAAACCAACGCTACCAATAAGTGGTCGGTTATGATTTTCTCCGCTAATATTTTCTCCGTTTGTGGTGGTGGTAAGCAGCAGCAGCAGCAGCAACATAAGTTTGATCGATTGACCGGATCGGGCATGATCGCGGCACCATCGCATAGAAACAGATCACGCTCGCGGTTAAGCAATTGTACCGCTTACGCTGCACGTTGCAAAACAGTTTATGTTATTGTATGAGGCGAACCGTGTTCGAACAGGGCCATATTATGTTAGCGTAGTTTACAATACAAACAACCACCACCGGTGGTCAACGATTAATGCCCGAGCGTCGCATCAGTACGGGATCTACCGCGTCGTTCGACCATAGCATCGCCTCAGGACCGCCCAAGTCGAACGCGAAATGTTTGTTTGATTGTTGTACATCATCGGGATGTTTTGCTTTTTTGCGCTCCTACTTTTTTTTTGCTCTCGACGATGTGGGACTACCGCGGCACACATCCGGGAGAATGGTAATGGGGGACACCAAACAAAAAAAAAAGGACGCAATCGAAGCATAAAACAATTGTCATTTGTCCATGTCCTCGGGCGATGGGATTTTTATAGCTCGTTTGGTACTCTCGCTCACTCTCGCTGGTGCAGATGCGTCACTGCACCGGAACAATGCACACGGTGGAAGTTGGTGGGAGCGGTAGGCTGGAGAGGTATGGTAGGCGCCTGGTTAGCAGATGGCCATAAGCGAACCGAGAGCACCCAGGCAAATGAAGTCATAAAACGCTAACCACGGACCACGGTCATCATCGTAAACAGGTTGTAAACGCTAAAGCATAGAACCGTGCATTTCTTGAGGTATCTCACTCAACCGAACCATAAACCGAACAATCTTCTGGTCTGGTATCCACTCGATGGTTGGGTGGAGGAAAATTGGGGAAAACCCCCGAAACTCCGAATGCAGCATGAATGCGGAAACAGATAATTTGAGTTTTCTGTGTCTTGATGTCGAGGTTGCTTATTTTATTCTTTTTCCTGCATCCTGTACCCTGTGTGTGTGTGTGTGTCTGTAGCTGCTCTTCTTTTTCATCTTCTGCAGTGAAGAGGTTCGGTAAGCATTCTTCATAAATTATGCATGCACGCAGTATTTAAGTGCTCAAACAGACAGACGCAGACACACGCAGAGCGCAGTAGAATATTGCCCGAGACAACCTAGACTTTTTCTCCCGCTCACTGTTGTATCTCTAAAGGGGGAAAGTACATACCTCTGTACGATTTGACGAAATCATTTTGAAGTCGAAGAATTTTGATCTAGAAATTCCTGTCCCATTTCTTTGCTGGCTTCATCCAAATTTTTCAAAGTCCCTTCCTGCAAACCTTATTTCCCTAGAGGCTGTCAGGGAGATGGTTAAGATAAATTATACCTACATAAACGTAATTTTTATTTTTATTGCTGTCATATTTTCATTTTCCTTCTCTTGTTCCCACATGATCCCATGCAAGATGTGAGCCCAGCGCGTACGAGCTCAACACATCCCGGTACCAGATAATATATTCCACCGATGACATAAGGAGGCTCAACCAAAAAAAAAAGCTCATCATGTCTCCACATCTATTGACCTATTCACCTGGGACATAACGCCTCGCTGCGCGTGGTAGCTTGCGATAGGAGCAAAGATAAACACACAGGGTGCCATCACTTCGCCACTCC
>KZ061707.1:152804-197175 GCA_002091835.1 Anopheles maculatus | reverse complement strand
CACTCTTTCGCGCGCGCTCTTCCCATGCGATGCGTTAAGCTGGTACGGGGCCCATTCAAGGGAGCGCGCGAACGAAGAAAAGAAACAACAAACCGTGGCCCAATATGCTCGTTAGAGGTGAATGGAAGTGGAGCTTAACAACAATAAGGCAGGTAGAGAAAAGAAGGATTTTTGTTGATGTTGTTATTGTTGGTGATTATAGTGCGTGTGTGAGAGAGTCCGTGTGTTCCATTCAGCATCAATATGGAACGTTTGGCCAGCTTACGCTCAACAGTCCCCGGTAAACGTTCCAACGCTTGCGGCTCACAGGGCAGTAGAGATTGCCCGGCGACATAAATTGATTGGGCATTATTCATAAATTTTTCGTCAGTACCTCGTGTGTGCGGCCAACCTGCGAACCGTTCCCTTTTTTTCCCGAGCAAAACCTCGACAAAGAGGAATCAGCGGGCACCGGTTGTGAAAAACGGAAATTTGAAAGGCATAAGCATAACATTTGATTAAATTAAGACATTATTTATGCTAATCGATGGTAATTTTTTTATTGATTCAATCATCATCATCATAGCCGTAGCCGTGGGGTAAGAGATATGATGACGATTTGGCCGGGTGCTTCCCGTGTTGTTGGAGATTATGAGATAAACATGAAGCTGCACACGTTTTGCCGTAGTTTAATCTTTTCTGTCTACGTTGTCACGCTTGTCGTCTTAGGGGAGCGATCGAGAGGATCTGTGGTGGTGGCCAAACTTGTTTCTTGCTTTTTGTTGTTGAGACAATATATTTTATGGCTTTTGAAAAGCCTCATAATAGTTCACCAGAAATTCGGCTCAATTCAGGCGCCCACCAATTACTTTATCTAACCACAAACCATAACTAGTAACGGCCTTATTATGACGACCTCACATGCACACAGCACCATTATGGTCATGTTCCTGGTGGTGGTGGTTATCTTTCGTGGTATGTCAGTGGTATGAAGCATAGCAAAAAACTTCATACACACGATGACACAGATGCTGACAAACCGGCAAACAATCCGAGAATAGCCAACCACCACAGAAGCTCCTTTTTCGATAGTGTGTCCAAAGGGGTCGAACGATGTGTGTTGGGGTTGTGTCCGACATCCATACGAACATTTAAAGTTGGCCCCCGTTTTTGTACCTCGTCTACCAAGCACCTCAGTTTTATAACTTGTCTTTACCACCTTCAACATGGAGTGATAATTTTTTTTTGCAACTGAATTCACATCATTCCTTTATCTACAATGCTCGCCAATGCTGACTCTCGAACAAAAAAGAGGTAAAAGAGAGGTAGCGAAGGATTAAAATCATAAAAACACCCGCATCATAGTCACAGATTGTACATAATGTTTCGATGGCTAGGGGAGCTAGGTGGCTTGTGGTCGGCCTCAACTTATTGTGCCCACTGTATTACGGAGAATGGAAACGCTCGTCCAAGTGGAAAAAATATTCCTTCGGCCTTGTTATTGCAAAACAATATGACAAGTCTAGCGGGAATGATGTTAACTTCTAGGACAAGGCTTTCGTTGAGTCGATGACTATTTTTGTAGTATTATATCCTCACAAGAATTTGCTAACCACGAATTCCGAAAATTTTATATAGATTTGATCAAGGTAAGAGAGCATATGGCAACCTGTTTTTTTTAGTTTAAGTCGTTAAACCAATGCTTCTCCACGCAGTTCTTAGCTCAAATAGTTTGGAAGAGTCGTTATAAGTGACTTGGAGCATTGAAGCTAGTATATCTTTTGTTTGGATTGAATCCTCTTCGAGCAATGTTATCAATACTGAGTCTTAGGACGTTTTGGAAGGTCTCTTCCTCGATATCTGCCACTTTTTTCTAGTTAAGCGAAGAGAAGATCTTCGAAGAGATCCATGGAACAACCTATTAGATACTACTGGATTCTTACCGACTAAAACATCCTCGAGCCTTTCCCCATGCATTTCCAGATTACAAACGAGAGTACGACGTTGAACCTCTTGGCTTTTGGAGAGACTTGGCTTCACGATCACTATTAGTCACGGAAAAACTAATGAAACTCTTGCAGGTTTCAACAGTGATCTATGGCTTGTTGCGATAATACACTCTTCGACCAAGATCATCGATATCTGCCACTTAAGTTTAGTGAAATCATCTTGTGGCTCCTAGTGAACAATGTATGCATATAATCATCCATTTTCCATGCTCTTTCGCTACCGCATTATTCGATTTGAAACATCTTCTAGCTATTGGGTATTACAAATCACGACATCAGCCTAAAATATACTACCAACACTATTTGTAGTCATAGTAAAATTACAAATATGACTCTAAATCTACTTCTCGAGATTCCCCAACTTAGATAAATAAAAATCAAGTTCCAATTTCTGCTAGCTTTATCGATTCTATAAACGATCGTCGCTTAGTTTCGGACCTCGTAGACATTGACATTAACCATAAATCTCTTTGAATAATGGAGTCTATGATGACCTAAGCCGAGTTTTTCGAGCCGACAATCGGGTAGATGTCTTTGTTTTGGTTTGTTTCAGCTATTAAAATAGTAAAATAGTGTCTAGATATCTAATAGTATCTAGACAATAAGCGCTTTACTCTGTTATATAGTCTTATACTGTACATAGTCCCTCAAAATGTGTTGGGCCATTTAGCCGGAAAAATAAGCATATTTGTGACACGTTTAGCGAATTAGGTATCAAAATGGTATATCAAACGCTTGGGGATGAGTTTGCTTGTATGAATTCATTTGATGTGACTACTCGACTGTTTCAACTTAAGTAATCATAGACCCCAATTATTTGGCACGTTGAAAATAAGAAGGACACAAAAACTTACCGCTGGATTTGCATAGAACGGAGCCTGATCGGCACCGATGGCAGGGAAGTAGGCAGCCATCGTTTCCGGCGAGTACGGTGCACTGTACATCGAGAGCGGAACTCCACCGGGCCCGGCTATACCGGCACTCGCTAACCGCTGGTAGCTGATGAGATCATACTGGCACGAGCACACCGTCTGCCCGGAGATGGGATCGGTGAAGATCGGTCGCCCCGTATCGCAGCAGCGTCCACCTGAACCACCGCCACCGCCCGCCGCACCGCCCGGCCCGGACGTCGGTGGACCGGAGGTGGCCGAGCAGGGTGATGCACTCCGGGCGCTGGGTGGTACTGTTGTGACGGCCATCGCGACTGGTGCTGTCGGTGGTGATGATGGCGCAGACGGAACTGTCGGTGTTGTGCTCTGTGGTAAACGAGGCAAAGAAAGAAACAAAAAAGCTGGATGAGTGAGATTTGACGACATTACCACTCGATGCTGACTCGATGGTTGAAACATACAATTTTAACTACAAACGATCGTCACGATTCTCAACGCAAACGAGCGCTGCGAAACAAATTATTGCACGCCTGAAATTGCTGTAGCTTTTGCCCGAGCACAGAAGAGAATTTGAAGCGCTTCTGCCAGGAACGTGATGATTGCAGGTGAGTCATTCTTGTGTTTTTTTTTTTTCGAGGGTGTGATAGTGAAGGAGAAAAAGGTGAGCCAAGAGCAAACTTGCAAACACCGAAAGCCCACTTACATGCAACGACAAGAACACGCACCTGAAGGAACGCAATAATAACATGATTAAGCCGCAAGCAGGTCGGTGCCGGTACTCGGGCCGTTATTGGCAACTGTCAACCGCATGTCAAATGTCAAAATCAATCGTGACGGACATAATCACGCCGTGCAGACACAAGCGTTCACGATCCGATTGTGCGTATTATCAGTACCGCCGCGTGTGAGTAGCCGTGGAATGGCCGAGGATTGAAGGATAAAAAAAAAACACCCTACCTGGTGAACCAGCAAGTAGTCCACAGTGGCGGACACTCTTGGCAACCGTTTCTAACGCCCGGGTAATGTGTGTGTGTGTGCCGTGGAACGAGATGCCGAAGCGCTGGACAAATACGAGCTCCCCATAAAGCTCCCTATCAATATTGACTCTATAAATCACGTACGCATATAAAGTGAACCAATTTAATGTAATTACAAATACCGCGTCCTCACGATCGATAACCAGGTCCAACCGAGCGTGTGCGTGTGTGTGTGTGGTGTGATTGGTTTGAGTATGTGCAAACACAGGCTAAATAACTTGTGCTGATGTGATCGCTTCGAACAAGCGACCCGGCAGCTTCTTATCAGGGAGACTTGAACACCGGAACGCGCACGCTACCATGGCCGGTAGGCCATGTGTACACGATGATGTCGGAGCAGGCGAACCTTTCCATTCCAACCCGGTTAAACTGAACAACGTTCTGTCTGTTGCGCAGTCATTGATAACAGTGTGCTCGAGCCTCGGGTCCACATGACAAAACCCTGGCGAACTCGTCGGGATGTTCGACAACATGCGACGGTCACTACAAAACCAAAGCCAAGCGCATGTTTGTCTAGCAGGGCTGCATCGTCGCGGCGTTCGGTTGTAGTTTTGCGAAATTGTGTCCCATTCGCTTCATCGGGAACTGTCGCACCCGGGACTCGGGAGAGATTTGGTAGATATGTTCGTTTGTAAAGTATAATTTATCCACCAACTAGACGTGTGCGTGAGATCTTTGTCCATAGAGCGCTCAATGGACCGTAACTGTTTTGATTGTTTGACCATTAAATTGGCGCCTTCATACGCGTGCTTTGTTGATCGGCGCAAATATGATTGCTATTGTTAGCATTAAAAACATAATTAAAATTTTACTATTATCAGCCCCTTGCGGCCTGCTTCCTTATTGACGTGCTAGTGCTAGTTCAACCAAAGCCCGAGGCTTCCCCGTTGTGGCAAAACGTTTTGTCGTCACGCTTAATGTGCGTGTGTGTCCCCGGATGATGGCCTCGTTGATTATGTTGCCGGTCTGGTTGTGGTGATGTTTTGTTTGGAAGAACAAAAAACATCGATGCATGTAATGCACTTCCAAACAACGTGCCACAAGCGCAACAGTTCCACAACAGCCACCCGATGTCCTCAAATTAGGCTCGTGATTGCTGACTGCACGAGAACACGGCGTGGTGTGAAGCATATCAGAGATGTAGCAACAGGGTGAAAGCACTCACAAATCTGATATGCGCTCAGGTAGTACGTGTGCAAATGCGCTTGGGTCGAGGACGAACATGGTTCGCGAGCGATATTTACACACTGTTCGATGTGTGCAGCTTATGCGCGTCCAGAATGGCGTTTTGCTGCCCTTCCGGCCCGGGGTAAGGAAATAAATATTTGCCTAACCATCGTTGCGCCACCAGAGCAAATGGCCTGCAAAATGGGAACGACGTGCGTGCTTATTTGAATGCGTGGTTTACAATATAAATAGAGTACGGCCCGGTTTCAAGGTTTATATTGAATAAAGTAATTTAACTCGTGATATAGCTACACCAACTCTGATTCTGTAAGAAGCGTTGGAATTTTTGTGTGTGGAGTAGCGTTTGTACATCAGCCACAACTATCTATTTGATCTCGGCGACAAACCAAGCCGTTAAACCCAAAGTTGACAAGCCTTGAAACACTTCACACTTGCGCCTGGTTGCGATTGTGTCTCATTGTCGAACAATTCAAACCGATTCTCCACGTTCCGGAAGCTCTTCAAGTGTACAAGCTCTGAACATCAAAAACTAAACTACCGCAATGGGCTCACCGTGCTCCGGAATCACTCTTCACGCAGCGTTTTCCTTATCGAGCCCGATCTATCATTCGGTGTACCATTTCCAATGTACAAGCTCGTTTTCACCTATTTGACACTTTCAACTAGCACCTTCACGAACCGATGCTCCACAATCAAAGGTTACACCTATTTGGACGCCTGGTTCCTCGAGGTCTCTTGTCATCTATCGGGTGCGGAACCCAAAGGAAGTAGCTTGTTCTCGGTGTTCGTGGACGGTGTTTTCCGTTTGGCGTGTGAGCGTGTGGCGACTTGTGTTTCGGACAAAGTACGTCGTGTTTTGTCGTGTCGTTGTCCGATGTCAGCCCTTGTCCCGGGCAATGAGTTGACTGATTGATAAGCAGAAAATTGATTGCATTTGCCCGTGTTGCGTGAGCGTGTCCGGCCAGGCATTTTAAAGACGGTGCACGATAGGACACTGATCAAACATGGTGTCTTCTTCGCTGTGTATGTTTTAAACTTCGTTGTACACAACTGTTGGGGGGTAGATATCGGGGACACGGTACAACTGCTACACATTTTAAAAACGAGTTTTAATTGAAATTAACAGCACCCGCATTGGAATAATAAATTGAACATAAAATCCAATTACAAACGACCATCGAAATTAATCCAATTCCCTCAAAATTGTACCCTTCAGTACCGCCGACCATCGAGCGAAAGCTTGAAAGCCACTGTTAAATACGATGACAGCTTAAAGCGCTGGAATTCGTTCGAACTTCAAGACGACTCAAGGAACAACCGAGAACGAGCGAGATGAATCCGTGGCGTCTAGTGTTTCACAAAAGGAAACACCGCCACATTTCGGTCCCGGGGTTGGAAAAATAGACTTCGGGTGTTTTATAGTGGACAGATCTCGCAGCGGCCTACTCGGTGTGTGTGTGTGTTTTATTAATATTTTATTTTGTCATTTGTCTACATCTCCTTCACAATGCTTGCCGTCGCGTGTGTACTACTCCTGCGCCCGCCGGGTTTTCGGTTACTCAACGCTTTGAGGTCAACCGGGCAAGGCCGAGACGGAACGGAATCGACAAATGGCCATTTTCAATAAAATTCTTGTTTCTCAGCGCTTGTTTATTCAAACGAATGCTCTTCGGGTCTCTCTCGCGCTCTCTCTCTCTGTCCCCTGACACTAAGGTGACGGCATGGACAAGTGATCGGTAACATCGCGGCTTGTTCGGTGGAGAAGCAAGACTAGAATGGAGGGAGGCAAACAACAACCCGTGGAGATCAAAAACCTTTTCGCCGGCGACTCGGTGGCCGGTGGAGTTGTTGGGATGAAAATTGACACTAAAATAACGACAACGATGACGACAGGCGATGGTCGGGCGTGATGATGATGCTGCTGGGCTGCCCGGTTTGGCCACAGCAGATCGGTGGCTGGACATCCTAAGCAATCTTGAAATCTTGATACGTCTTGGAATATGGGCGAGAGTGGAGTGGGCTGATGACGGGCGGCAGGTAAAACACGCTGACAGAAACCCGACGATCGTGTAGAACGTATCAAAAGCGACCTGAGCGCGTCGGCGAACGAGTTCCAGCAGACGACGGTGTCGACACGTTCTCAAGAGGATCTCGCAAGCAAAAGCATACCAGAAGAAAGATCGTTTAAGGTGAAAATAAGACAGATAGTTACCGCAATCTTTAACAAACGTATGTAGTAAATAACACTCACGACTTAAATAGAAGTTTTTGAAGATTTCGCTAAATGTGACGTTACAGGAAGGTTGTTTAGAATATAAAATAAGATATTATAACTCTACATTCGTTGCATATTCTACCACGAATTCTTAAAATCTTGTTCCAATTTGTTACATCGATCATACAATTCCCGTCAAAGCAGGCTAGACTGTAGCAAGTCTGCCACAACAAGCGTAGCATAAAATTTGTTTGTTTCAGCGCTTTACCTTGCTGCGCATGAGGACACGCCAAAGTGCTTTTAAATAGTTCTATTGATTAAACAAGGCGCCATCACGACCTGGCAGGACCTACGGGCTGCCTATGCTATTCACCAGATGGCGCCACTTATTACCATTTTACTGCCCTCTCTATACCATTCGAAGCATTTAGAATTGTCGGTTTGTCGGGGACACACACAGTGAGGGAAGCGGCAGAAGAAGAATCAAACACTCGTATGTTGAGCGCGTAAGTTTCGAGGACGTTAGGTTGGCGCGCACCATTCTCCATAATCGAATATGTGTGATTTTTACGACCGATTCCGAATGCAGGAACGTTCCCGAGCCGTGTGTGCGTCAACTTGACGGCGGTTGATGGTACTGTTCGGTGATGGCAATGATGATGAATCGTTTCGGGACGTGGGGACCCACAACCATCTGGGTAAATATTTTTATTTGCACAACATTTTCAGCCAGATTTTCAACCGTATCGGCTTTCGCGGGTGAAACCCTCGATTCGCCGACCGGCTTGTGTGGTGAGGTTTATGGAATTGAAACGCCATAAAGCGGGTGTGTGTGTGTGTGTGAATGTATGTTTGGTGTTCATGTTAAACTCCACACTTGTAAACCAATGCGACAAGCAAACGATCGTTTAGAAGCTCGACGCTCTACGTACTGTCTCACAGAGCACGAGTAAACGCACCCAAGATGTCGTAAAAGGACTAGGTTCCCCAAGGGGCGGTTGAGTTTGTTTTTTACTTTTGGAGACACATTTTCACGCCTCGGCCTAATGCCACCGTTGCACGCCAACGCCTTTCGTAATGCCACCGTGTACTACACGAAGTTTGTCGATCGGATCCAAAGCATGAAATAACGTTTTATTGGACCTGCCTGAAGTCTTCAGGTTGTTACTGCTATTTCGAGGTTTTTGCGTCGCTAACGAAACGCCCAACCGTATAGTTTTATTTGTTTTGCTTATTATGGTAGGTGTTTGGAATGAATCATTCAGGTGCTTCACTGCTGGTCGGGCCAGTCAATCGACGAAAATCCGCCGATAATTAGAAGGAAAAAATGTATCAATTTTTGAAAAAAACAAGGAACACTGAACACGGATGCATCCTCGATTTCTCGATCCGTGTCCTTGTGTGTGTGTTTGTATATTGTGTGTCAGCTTTAATGGCGCTGTGCCATTTAGGTGGCTTCTTTCCGCAAAAACTGTAGCCGAACGATGGTCTACGGTCGTCTGCCTAGGCGACCTCGGCCCCCACCAAGTACATCGAAACATCGAAGCTTAGAGCGAAGAATGGGCCTTAAAAACGGCAATCGGCTTTTTAAGCCTTTCGGAAACCGTTGTGCGCTTCATGGCGTACACCGTGTCTGTCCGACCTGCCCAAGGTTTTAAAAACCGACGCACGACTTTTTCCCAACCGGCACGCCGTTTCCGGACGTTCGCACTACGGTGTCAGTCCCCGGGGGTTTTAATGTGTCACCCGTGCCCATGCGTGTTCGTCGCTCATGTGTGTTTTGAAAATTTTGTCGGAACCGTGAAATAATATTTTAATCGGATTACGCTTTACATTTTATGTTTACTACTAGTTTTTGCTTTTCCTCCGGCGCTTCCCTGGCCTCTCGCTGCCTCGGAGGAGCACAATGGCAAACCGGACCCCGCGTTCGCTGCTTGCTCACACCAAATCTTTCGCCCCTTTTGTTCAGCGATTTGCGTTTGTCTCAGCGTGTGACTGTGCGACTTTTGTAATCGGTAGAACGCATCATTTAGGAGCAAAAAAAAAGGCCTGGAGATAGAAGTAGATGTACTTCGCCACCAGCTTCCATGATGAGACAGAGAGAGAGAGTGAGAAATCGTGCCTAATTGCACATATTTCAGCTGCTTAGCCAGATCTCTCGTCAGGGCAGGATGTGAGCTTATTGGAAGGGATAGTAACATAATAGTTGTTCAGCAGTTCCGCATTCAGAAAGGTGAGAAAAACTCGACTCCAACAGCAAACAAAAACGACCGTTTAAGACCACGCCCAGCCAATGGTGCAACACAATTATGCTGCGAGTTCGAGACATTGAACAAGCGCAAAAGCGCCTAATGCGCGAGAACGAATGTATTCATTTAAGGGGCCCAAACAACCAGCACAAACAGTGGAAGCAAGGGTCATAAAGATGGGAGATGTTTGTGCGCGTCTGCTATGCTGTGCAGCACCATTGAAAACTGTATCTAACAGCCACCACAGTTAACACTCCGTACGGTAGTGATCTTCGCGCATCCGACCATGATGATCGTGAGCTGGTATTTTTTTCAGGGGTTTCTGTGTAGGGAGAGAAGGAGCGATACACACACACACACATAGCCATAGGATAGGTGAGCACAATTTTTAATACATGTGTAACTACACGAAACTAGACGTTCACGCTTGGTCGCAGTCTCTAGCCACCTGAGAAGGGGTTTCATCGAAGCAAACAGACACACACACACGGGAGGGAACACCATGCTTAGCAAATAATCGTTTCGCTTTATGTGTGGATTTATCTCTTTCTTCCGCCCTGTGGCAGCATAAAATGGTTTTCTTCCCCGTTTCGGTTGTTAGCATTAAAGCATGACGTATATATGTACCAGACATACATAAAGCCAGCGCCAGCCGTTTGCGATCACGACACAGAGAGAGAGTGAGAGCGAGATCAACAACAAACGGTACGAACGAACTAGCCCAAAAGGGCAGTCATTAATTGTAATGATCGATTTATTTCCCTCTCTTCGAGTTCGTTTACATTAGTGCGGGAGATGAACGAAAAACAAAAAAAAGGGAGCAAAACGCTCGCTCACAACGAGCGGCCATTTATTAATTTGCCCTGCTCGTGTGGGACCACCAGTTTTGGAAAACACCCAGTCATGCATAGCTGATGTATGAAGCTCGCTCGCTGTGCAGTGAAGCTGAAGTAATTTGACAACCCCCGGCTAACAGCGCAGAAGGGTGGGACCGATCGCAAGATGGCCGATTGAGCGCGGTCGATGATGGTATTAAATATCCAGGCAGCGAGTTCCCAAGCAAGCGCAGCGATTAAGTGATCGAGTTCTGCCGAGGTTTGCCATGCGAGGTTAGCGCGATCTTGTTTAGCTGAGCGGCGGCACTTTAATGACTCAATCGCAATTGCAAATTCAATCATGCAGTTAATGCGTGTTTGTAGCGAGGTTTTTTATTACTTTGTCAATGACTTCATATCGCTGAAGTGTTGTTCTGTAGTGTAGCTACACACTGTAGCAATCGTACAGGATGCTTCAGCTTCGCACAGCAAACGGTCAGTTCTTGTCAGCTGCCAGCTGTCCCACAAGCGGAGACCTCTCTTGAGTGAGGGCAATGAAAACACTTCTCAAAACTGTCAAACGCTTCTCATATCCTCGGTGCCATATGCTCGTCGGCCGTCGGCAAAAATTTGTTGCAACTCAACTTCCTTTTTCCCTAATTGAAATGTTTGTGCAAGCGTCACACTCAATGCGACTCTCTCTCGCTCTTTTCACGCGAAGCTTTTGTGTTTTTGGCCTTTGATGCAGATTTCGGTTGCAACAAATATCAAATCCTACGGATTTACCTTAAAGTCGACCGGGCTTGAACCGTTCCTGATCCGTTTGCTAATCCTCGGAGAACTGCCTGTTGTTGTAGTAGCTGTCGATGCCATTATTTAGCCACCGGCAAGGTGACAAACGTGTGCAAAGTCAAAGCCTTAACAAATTGACCGTAACACACACACACACACACACTCAGCTGTACCTTTCAAGGACCTGGGCGAACCCTCGAACAAGCCATTCCGGGTGAGTGAAAGCACATCACAAGAGCCAAAACGAAACATCCTCCGTCAACCGTTACCGTAGCCCGACCGACCAATTTCTGCCACGCCAAACAAACCAATTATCACACCGAAACACGCTGAACCGACAGCTTATTGAGCGCTAAATTAATTTTTAGATATACCTTTCAAAATCAACCCGGTGTTGCTGGTGCTGTTGGCAAACGGGCCGGAACATGGGTGGGTGAAAAACTACACCACCAAAACAGGCACGAAACATCGTATCGGGGAAGTCATGGTCATGTATACGGATCGGATTGAAGCGAACGAACGGTGTTGGAAAATTTCCACCAATCGAGCGTGTGCGGGCACGTGAACAGTGGATATGTAGAAAAGTTTAAAAACAAAACAAACAACAAAAAATCGAGTCGAGAAAACCTTCCTACCAAGCTGCCAACAAAAATACAAAACTGCCACACTCGTGGAACAGTGAAAGTGAGAACCGAACAACGATTCGAACAAGATTCGAACAAACAACGAGAAACGTTGTTCGACAACGGTGTTTCGTTTGTTTGTTTGTTTGTTTTTTTGTTTTCTCATTTGTTTGACGGTTTTAGCATTGCTTTCATTTCGGTGAAACGCGAGCTTTTACCAAGTTTTTTTTTGTGTGTGTGTTTTTTTTTTTTGCATTTGCTTCATAAAGTCAAAGCGTGTTAGAGTTGGCAGATTTAAAATGGATTTTCCAGTGCGGTGCAACCGGACACGAAGCACAAAGCACATTTCGCTTGGGCCAAATGTTTAAAGCGGGTTAGCAGCGGGAAAAAAGCAAAACAGTTATCAAGCGAAACATGAATCTATCACGCTTCAAACAAACGAGCATTAAAAAAGGAAAACAAGACCGAGCATTCAATACAGCGATTGGGAATGAAAATTGGACAAACAAATTATTGAATCGGGCGGTTCGAATGTGAGCGTAAGGTATTGACTATTGGGTATGAAGGTAGCGTAGGCAGGCATTAAATAAAATGGGCTAATTTTCTCGATTTTTGAATGAAAAACTTGTTGTGCAGGTAATTCGTGGAGTCTTTTGGTTTTAGTTTTTCGGTACAGTTGATATAGTACAGCGTTTTTAGCTGATTTTGAGTAGTTGATGAGACTTAAAATGCCTGGTGGCTTTATATGCTTTTTGACTATTCAGATACGGCTAAACAAATTCATAACAAGCTAGAAATAGCCGTCCAGGACCTCTCGAGAATATATAGCCAGATAGAATCGTCAGATAAAACTTTGATCCAGAAATTAGGTCAAGAGTTCTTATCAATGCAGCAGATCCTTGAGATGATTGTTCCCGGCGATTGACGACACTTTCAGAATATATATTTTTGATTGTGAGCGAGTCATCGATGGAAAAGACTCCCGACTGACCTCAACAGCGATCAAATAGAATACTTCAGGCAAATTTCTATCGGTAGACATTTACCAACCATTATGTAGTTAAGACGGAATTGCATTAAGACTGATCATGAAGGCCTAAAAAAAGCTCAAAAGGACAAGATTTATGTTACAGATAACTCTGGATGCGTTCCTCGCTAACTTCCGAAGTATTATCAAGGAAAACTCGTTATTCATTTTCTAAAAAAATATTTCTTGGACTTAGGAATCCTTATTTTGTAGTCGATTCATCTAATGCATACTTTATTGTTGATGTTTAAAAAGAGAATAACAATGCATTACGACTTGCCACACAGCCAACGTGTAGCAAAAGTTCGATGTTTGCCATTAATCGAACGTGCATGGTGAAGTACTGCATTTTTGTGTGCAATGTGCAATTCTGATGTTAATGCTGACTGACAGCTTATTAAGGCACACTGCACACCACTCGCTGCACCATTCCTCCTTCCAGCTCGGCCGTCCAGGGAACAACAAAATCAGTGCAAAGAATAGTTCGCACTCGGTTCGTTCACACTTGCATGCACGGATGCACGGGGACTCGTACGCTACATGACAGCTGACTGACTGAGTCGGCACGGTGTGCGTGTGTGTGTGTGTCTGATGAAGGATGCACCGTACAGTAAATGGGGACAAACAAGGGCAAAAAAAGGGTTCGTAACCTCATGCTGATTCCCGAAGCCTCGTAGCGGTGGACAATGTTATTACAAACCGACTGACAGGCTTTTTCCAGGCTTCCATACAGCCCTATTCCCTGTGCATCCCACCTCTGGTCCTACCTGTCTGTGTACTCCAATGGCTAGTTCCGGGCCCATGCTTCCCTTGCGCCAGAGCAAGCAAATGACATGGATGGTACATGTGTTATGTATGAGTTTTTATTGAATTATAATGTTATTTCGCGTAATGAGATTTCAGTTCGGGCTTTTTTGTTGTTGCACTGTTTTGCACTCGCTTTTCTATGGTTGATTTTACACGCTCGAGCACGTGTAGGGGGTGGTAGGATCTGCGTGTGTGTGTGTGGCAGCAGGTAATGTACGGCACGCGGATGCTCATCAAGTGTCACAGAGTACGCGGTGCAACTGCCAATAATTCGACATAGCCACCGAGTGCACGGTGTTGTACGCCCGGTACAAGCTCTGTACTCGGTAGTGGACCCATTTGTACAACACAGGGATTTGCCTGTTTTGCTCTTGCGTCCGGAGGAAACCGTTTCCAATATCCAGCAAAAGCATTGAAGCAACTCGATTTTGCATAATACACTCATCAAACGTCGCTATCAGTTCAGACTTGCGTGGCAGCTTCGCCAAACTACGAAATGTGTTTTTTGAGGTTATGTTTCCATAACTACACCCGGTTCCAGAAGCAAAACACGAGCAAAACAACGGCAGCACCATCTTGGGCGTACGCAGCCCCAACTAAAACAACAGGAAAAAAAACTGTATAGATTTAATGTTATTTTCATGTTTTCGATGCTTATCAGATCTGTGCGTTGCAAATGGCGGAACTGATGGGAGAACTGCCACAAACAGCAGCGTCATGTTCGGTGCTCTTTCGCTTGTACGACTGGTTAGAAAGGTCTGTAATGGTGTTTTGTCACCTTTATTCCTGGCCGCTGCTTTGTTTCCGTTCCGTGATCCGTGTTTGCGTGCGTGTGTTTTGGTGCACCCCTACACACTATTCAGGCGCGTTCTGCTATCCGTGGAACATCACATCAGCGCCATAATTACCTTTTCGCGCAAAGGTGCTCCGGGTGCTCTGTGTGTGTGTGTTTCTGTTTTTCGGTGGGATTATTAGCGTGCGCGGTGGAAAACTTTTTCCCCAAGTCAGTCCCGCGAGCAGAGCTGCCGAGTTCGCGGTTGCCACACCTTCAACAAACGGGACAGCGGTGAGCACACTTTGAATAAAATTAATTATCTTGACGGTAGTGTTTGACGTTTTTATTTTCACCAAACCCGAGGCATTCTTGGACCGAGGCTTTTTGTTTCCACAAACTTTTAAAACAAGGTCCATATTTGTTCTTTCGCACACAAGCAAATGTAGCGTTCCGGGTTAGTGGTCCCCTATACATCCAAATGCCAAAGCCCTAGACCATTCGTTGGAAAACGCTAGAAACGATGGCCATTTTCCAAGTTCCCTCTCCCTTTTTTACCCGGTTACTCCGGTTTGCTTTTCCCCCTACCGAACCCTACAATTGTTTGGAGAGGATGCTTAGGGACCCTTAGGGATAGTGAGAACAACAGCCAAAATAAAAGGTGTGTTCTGCTTGTTGGCCATGTTGTTGTTAGTACTAACGGTGTGATTCGCTTTTTTTATGTTATTTTCGTTCGTTTTCGTTAATAAATCGTTAAATACACTCTTTACAGCCGTTTATCCAGGGAGCGAGCGCGCGCACACATTCCAAAACCTCGGCACCGTAGACCTGCGACCTGCGGCAAACAAGCTTTCCACCGAGCGTATTATATTGTGGCCATTTTACGACCTCCTATCTCACCAGGCTGGCAACGGCAACAAAACGAAAATCGGTTCGGCCATCTTGCACACCGAGTTTTTCGGGGGATTTTCCCGCACTATTCCGCTTCCAATTTCTTTTCCCCTGTTTTCGTGTGCCGTTTTCTAGCGCACTCACGCGGCAAATAGATTCCACACCCGATACTACACACACCGAAAACTGTGCATTTATTGCATCGGATCGGTCTGCATCAATAGTCCTCGCAATCGTTAGGCACCGTGGTCCGTGGTGTTAAGCGATGTGCGACGGGGTGCGTAATTTGGCAGCTGACGATTTTTCTATTACGGTCTATTTTTAGACTCTAGCTGCTGCAATTAAACTATTGAGCAAAGGATAAATGCTGGCTGGAGCATGTTAAAAAAAAAATGAAACCAATGTTTTAAAAGTTAACAAACAATGACAGAGCGGCTTGTTGTTGCTGGTTGTCGTCGTGGCCCTTTTCTCCTTGCCAATCCTTTACCGTCCAGGCGACGACAAAAGGGCTTAGAAGCGTTTTGTAGTCAGCTAGTTTGGTTAGGCGGTATTAAATTTCACAGAAGACTTATTTTCGAGGTCGTAGACACTGGCCGCCCGGTACATAAGCCGCCCACCGGCAACCACTAACGGGCAGCCCTTGCAAAAGGTTGCTCGTGGGGAGCAGCATTCGTGCAGACTTCAATTACATCGATTTGCTCTGACTAAGCGAAGAAACAAACAAACTAGTACAACAAGCATCAACTTGGTAGCAGTTCTCCGACCGCGTTCACGTGCGCTTGCGATCTCCCGAGGTGCACCTTGGTGTATTTATTACACTTCGTGCATGATCATGCACACCCTCCCACATCCCATACCACCCCCCGGAGTTCCTACTGACTGCCGGATTAGTTTGCAATTGTAAAACAATACCTCGCTGCTATGCCGGACGTGAACGTGGAAACTGACGCCAGCTAGCGGCTTACAACATGACATGACTTCAATTCGTGGTGAAGGTACGAAAAACGAAAAATCAGCAGCGAAGCAGCCGGAAAATGGCGAGCGAACAAAAAAAAACGACAACAGTAACAGACAGCGTCATGATATCTGAAACATGATGTCGGTGTGTGGGATTGTGTAGCCCCGGGACCATCCAGAAGCAGCAGCTGTGGCGACGGTGCAAAACTGGTAGGCGAAATAAAAGCCTATTAATTAATTAAAGTTTTAACATTCAGTGTCATGTCTCGTGCGCATTAACTACTCGCACACTAGTATGACGAGTATGACGCAAAACAAGTAATGTAAGCTGGTGGTCACAAAAAAACGCAAGACGCATGTAACAAAGTACGCCAAACAAATGATGCTGGTTGTGTGGCTTGTGTAATTTCAGTGGTCGGCTTCCGTACATCGGTTACATCTTCGGATCGGATATCTTATAATTTGAAAATCACTCAATTTTCTAAACTCTCGAGCAAGAACCGGAGTGTTTGTTAAAAGACAGCTGGAAATTTCGAACATAAGTCTGGAAGATTTACATGATCTGCACATAGAAACACGTAAAGAATTGGAGCACATTCGCCTACAAAACAACTCTTTTCAAATAACCTGGTCATCGATAAACATTTTCGGAGGTTTCATCTTTCCTCTCATTATACTGGGAGTAGCATTGCTGTACTGGTTTACAAAGAGGTGCAAAAACACGCAAACGGTAGTCACAGTACATAATTCGTCACCAAACCAGACATCCGACTACGTCACATTTCCAAAACCAACATAGTGAATCGTGGACGTTCACGTCTAAGGGGGGGCGAGTTAGCAACGAGCGTCGATAATCGCTACATCAGCATTGGGAGTGTCGTGCTGTATCCAACGCGACGAGTTATGCTGATGCGGCGATCGCTGTTGGGCCGTTTATGGGCCGATTATGGAATCATCGGCAAAGTTCAATAAAGCAGTTAATTTCCAGACACCGAATAGAACAGACTTGTTTATTCTTTTCAGAAAGAAAAAGTTTTAACTGGCGCCCGAATAGGGACCTGACAAAAAATCAGCGGGAAGTGTATAAGTTAAAAAAAAATCCTAAAAAATTAGCCATTTAAAAATTGTGGTTAAAATCGTGGTTGAAGGAGCCATCATAACAACGAAGCGAACTTTGGGACACCGTGGTTAATTCCCGATTGCTGCCAGCGAGCCCCCAGTCATCAGAAGGATAAAAAGGAACATCTTGCTGTAGCTGCCCAATTTTCCCCCGAAGAAACAGAAGTCAGATGCCCATGGAGATTAACTCAACCATACTGTAAGTAAAAACCAAAAAAATCCGAAATCAGTGAAATTTTGGTGTTTAATTAAATAGCTTCTGCTGTAAATTGTAAGTGGTGAATCGTGATCGTGACAAGTGTTAAGTGAAGTGAGCATTTAAAACACAAAAATGACCAATCCCAACACTGAATTGGTTCTACGATCTTTCGTGGAGATGGGAAAAACCCCCGACTTTTTGAGGGATGTTCCTATTTTTGATGGAAACCCAAATGAGTTGATGAATTGGATTTCGGATGTGGAAGACGTTTTTATCATGTATAGAGATCTTCCTGACGACTCTGTGCAGTTCCATCTGATCGAACGAACAATCAGGAGGAAAGTCCGTGGAGAAGCTTCCGATGTGCTAAATGCAAATAATGCAACATGTAGTTGGCATCAGATAAAATCTATTCTAATGCTTTACTATAAAGATAAGCGTGACGTGAAGACCCTGGATTATGAATTGACGTGTATTCGGAAGGGTAATTCGGAAAGCCTCGCCGGATATTATAGCAGGGTTAACCAATTGTTAGCCGCTTTAATAGCACAAGTTCAAACTGACAGTAAATATTCTCTGCATGCAAACGTCCACACAAACTATTTCAGAGAGAAAGCTTTGGATTCGTTTATTAGGGGTTTGGAAAAACCACTATCCACCTTATTAAAAACTGCTGACCCGAAGACCCTTAGCAAAGCATATCAATTTTGCATTGATTACTTTAATATGGACGTTCGATCAGCACCGTTTAAAAATCAATATGGAAATCAAAATTCTCTTAATATTCCTAAGCCAAGAGATTTAGGCTTCGAGCCTCAACCCCCTAGGGTAGCCCCAAGAAAAATTATTTATCAACCAGTACCCCCTCCTAGAGCCGCACCTCGTCCAGCTCCACGATACAACTCAGGCTGGAGCTAGATGATGACTGGGACAACAGCTGGACTGGCCATACGAAGCTGCGAATAGATCCAATACCGAAGATATGGTGTGGCATGGTGGTGAGAAGTGATAGAGTTTTTCTTCGACACTCTCAAGACATCGAAGGACACTGTCCAAGGGGTGAAAAAAGGAACTCACAAACACACAAAAGGGAATGGTAAAGATAATCATAATAATAATGATGATGACGAAGATGAGCGCAGGATCGTTGGGGATAGAATGATGATAAAGTTCTCCCGGGTGTTGACAGCCTTCGACTGCCCACTGCCCTGCAACAAAAAGGGCCAAAAGGTTAAATATGGTTTTGATACCGCCCGCCCGATACAGCGTCGAATGATGTATGAAGTCAACGTTAGCGACGTTAGTCCGGGTGCGAAACGTGCCCATCCAACCGACAGATGACCAATCGTAGAAAACACGATTCCATCTTCCTCAGCCAGCTGGTAGGGTAGGGTGGTTATGGTGGATTTTCCCGTGCCCCAAACCAACAGCAATAAAAACCGTTTCATTTTTATTCCACAGTCGTATAAAAGTTATATCAAAACGGACTTACACACCTACACGCGGAACGATTCGGTTCCTGGGCCCGTAACATCCAAAGCTTAATCTTCGCCCGCCTTGCGGACTCCGTTTCATTTCGCGGTTGTTTGTTTTTGTTGCCCTTGCGCACAATGGTTCGCAACAATCGCATAAAAAACCGGAAAAAGTGAAGCACCACCGAAAGACAAAACCCTCAAGACCGGAGCGAAAAGCAACCGAACCGAAACGGTGGTGGAGAGCGAAACAACAAGAAAAAAAAATGGACATAAATTTCGTCGAACCATAAAATGTAATATTTTATTAATATTAATATTTACATTGGAAATGCGCGAACTTGCCGTACCGCGCCGTACCAAGGCCAAGGCGGTGGGATTCGGCGAAATGATGAGACCACACTTATCCACACCTTTCGCCCCATCGACGATTGATGTCGTCGATGTTTGGCACCGATAAGCCTGGCGAAGGCGGCCAATATCTTGCCCGCCCGGTCGTCCGTAACGTGAAAATAAAACAAATGCACACAGCACAGAAGGATATGCACAGTGTTGGGATCGGACTCCGTGTCAGGATACTTCGTCGGCAGACGATAATAAATGATGGTGTCTTAAAAGGGAATTTTCACCCTCGGCAAGGGACCAGCGTTCCACACTATCCCCAACAGAATTGCTCCACTATTTTTGCACGTCAGTTTCGATCAAGTGTGACATTAGTTTTCTCCAGCAGTTGCGGTCAGGCCTTTGTAGTTTTGAAGTAGGATTTCGCCTTGTAGTGTGCGTTAGCAAAATTGACATTCCATTCTAGCCCTGCGAGACATTTGTGGGTGCGTTAGCCTAAAAGGGATTTCCTTCTAATACCTTGTGTCCTCCTTGTCTAGCAGCTGTATTTATCGACGGCTTCGACAAAAAGGATCAACACGAAACCCGATACGGTGTGCGGATCATTTATTAAAATTCTCTCTTAAAGCCTCTTGATGGGGTGATGCGAGAGCGAGAGAGAGATATCCCTGCAAAAGGATATATGTATCGGGTGCCGTTCATCAATATTTATTAAGAAACTGATTTTCCCAGTACCGCAAACAGGATAAACATCCTTTCACCAACTCCCAGTGCGTGAGCTCCGGACCCTTGCCGTCGGGTTTCGATTCGATTCGTAGTGCTCGTCGCAAGGACTTCTCAAAAAGGATTTGGACACATGCACGCGGCAGTTTTGTCGGTGACTTTTGTTTACTTAGGCAATGATGTGTGTTATTTCCTTCGGGCTATTATCCTGCGCTAAGCATGCAACTTCGTCGGGGGTTTTTCAACCCGGTTCTCTTGCTCTGTTTTGCTTCCCACTGTATTTATAACACTTCGGGCTGCATGCTTTTGGGTTTTGCAAAACGGATACATGGCGGCCCGAGGGCCCGTTGGGCTATAGAGCGCGCTGACAAAAGATAGATAGTTTTGTGGTTTTACGCTTTCTGTTGATTTTACCTTTCAATTGTCCTCTGACCTCGGCTGTAAAATGGGAAATTCTGGTGGCGATCCTTTCCGTATTCGGGTCCCCGACGAGCGTCGAGCCCATCCGAAGAGTCGAAGCTCTGCACAATACGAATAAAAACGTTGGTGCAAGTTGTGATGTGACCCTTAATGTGATTATAATTCATTCCCATAGAAAACTGTCACAACATTCGCTCTTTTTTTAATTTATGGTGGAACTTCTGCTACCTCCAGACTGCCACCCTCAACCCTCCTGAGGCTCCCGATGTCCTTTACCACACATTACCCAAGCTAGTTAGTTTTCGGGCTTTTCAGCTAGCTTTGTGTCCTCGGTGGCTTCATTCGTTTCGTGTTGTGCTGCGCTTTAACAGTCGGTTTTGTTGTTCGCCTGCTGCTGCTGCTGCTATAAATATTAATACTTCCGGTTGCGACGAACTACACGGGCCCGATCGATCGATCAGAAACGGATCGAAGGGGTCCCGGTAAAATCGATTACTAGCACGTTGTGCGCGTGTTTGCTGCCGGAATCGAAATCGGAACTACGTGTCACCCTCGACGACACCAAAACGCACATGCGAACAAACGGTTGTGGTTAGCAATCGGAATTGCAAAAAAGGTGCAACGAATGCATATCCGGGAGGTACAGGAAAAATAAAACTATAAGCAAGCGAAAGACAAAACTCCCGCGTTTCAGTCCGGCTGCAGACATAATAAAAATGACAACTGACAACAAGAAAACATTAAAAAATTGTACCAAGAACAACAAAAAAAAAAAAAACAGGCACCACACGCAAACTAAAACGCAAGCAGTCCGCGTTAATGTGTCGTTTGGGTTAGCGGAGTTCGCCCATTTCTTTGCTTCCTTTTTGGACTAACCGCTTGCGGTCGTTTTGTTCGTAAATCAAACGGGCAGCCCTTCTTA
This sequence comes from Anopheles maculatus, assembly GCA_002091835.1. NCBI lineage: Eukaryota > Metazoa > Arthropoda > Insecta > Diptera > Culicidae > Anopheles > Anopheles maculatus. The sequence goes on along the minus strand of KZ061707.1, from coordinate 175,727 downwards.
AGTTACGGGGCGGTGGGCAAAGTTTTGTGCCCTTGCGAACCCCGGTGCGGTGGACAAATGAAATGTACAAACCAGTCAAATAAAACAACCGAACGAATGGTTTGTGGCACCCGCCAAATTCGAATGCGCCCGCAAAAAGGTCAGAATGTCAGAATCACCCGGAACGGAGGCACATGGCGGACGGCAGGGTGGTCAGTCCACTTAAACTTTCAAATAAATGTCACATCAAAATGGGTCCGGTGCAGTTTTTCATAGCTGGGTCACCACTGCACACTGGGGCCACAGTACGCAAGAGCTATTGGGACATTAACAGACGCGAAGACGCTTAAGTATGAAAACAAGGCAAAAGTGTCCGAAAAACGCGACAATAATAAATTAGTCCACGGTGAAAAGCAGTATCATAAAACAAAAAGGAAATTACCAAACCTTTCGATGTCTGAGACGTTGGCGTTAAGCTAAGGCTGGACACCATAAGGTTTGACTGGTTTTTTTAAGGTGCCTGTTGCTGTTGTCTGATGCGCTGCAATAACGGGTGGTGGTTTCATTTCAATCGATCTAAATTGAGGCTTTCCATTACCGCAATGCACCTCACACAGTGAGCAACTTTCGTGTGCAGCAAGAAAAAAGAAGCTTTCGAGCAAATTAACGACCAAGAACATGCGGCGTACGAGGTAGTCTAAATAAACATCATTCATGGTGTGCTGTTGCCAATTTGACAAGCACGAGCACACACAAAAAACCATGCCGTGAAAGATTGCAACCGATCGGAAGTTCCAGTTTCATCGGAAGAAACAAAAAAACACACCAGCGAATGCACCACAAAGATCGGAATCGGTGACAAGAATGTTTTACAAATTAACCCGCTATACCCGGGGTGGGACGCTAGCAATTAGGCCGCCGGCAGCGCATATGTGCAACCGGTTTCATCGATGAGCGCAATAAAATCACTGATTGCGAGCATAAATAAGCTAGCTCGGAACGGAATGGTTGATTGCACAATGTCGCAAGAGTTAAGCTTAAACCATACACTGCGTACAGGTTTAGGTGTCTGGGTCACTGGGGCCCCTACGCTTAAAAGCACACCCAACCTGTGGGCGGTCAAATGCATACACTAAAATGGTTAAATATTATTTTATCCTCACTTTACGGTGCGTCGTCGTAAACAAATTAGCCATTTTGTAAGTGTGTAAAGTAAAGTAGGTTAAGCAAGCAGATGCATTGAATTTCTTTTGGTAATGGAAATGAAGGCAGCCAGGCTAAAGTTATTTAAATGTGGCGAAATGTTACGAAAGCGATACATGTAAAGCTGCAAAAAGCTCTTTCATGCGCGTTACAATGCGTTCGGAGCAAAAGAAATGGCCGGTAAGCTAGGTGAGCGTTGTTTACAGTGATGGACACAACAGTAAGATTACCCAATTTTGTGAAAGCTTCAAATTGAGGTTTTGGTGTTGATGTTCAATAGAAGAACTTGGATATATTATTGCATCATTCAAGAAATAAATTGTTTTGTGTGATTGTTTCTTAGATGAAAACGTATTTCAAAACGTCATTATAAAAGCTAAAAAAAAAACAAATTTTATCAAATTCAATTTTTATTTAGAATTTTTTACTTAATTGATTAAGACGAATATTATCTGGTAATTTATTCGTTTAGTTTAACACAAACCGTTAAGCATTAAGAGAGCATAAGCATTGCAAGTAAAAGAAAAAAACAACAATTGTTCGAAACAAGTGTCTATTATACGCAAAAAGTTGAATAATTTATTAAAATATTTATCATCTAAGTACAAGTCATACGAATTATTCAAGATCAAGATTAAAATTCATTTATAAATGTTCATTAACAGATAAAAAATACAATTCGCTCTCTTAATACCAAGAACAAACATTTTGACATATTCACAAATGTCAAGCAGTATTCGAGATACGCGAGAATACGGAAACTTACGTAGAAAAAGCGTTTGCTTCTGTTTGTTTCAGGATTTCAAATGTCTATTTCTATTACTCATTGCCTATCTATCATATCAGCTGGATAATTTCTGAGAGAACACAACATTGTGATAGAAAGTTTAGATAATACTGGATTTAGTACAATGCGATCGATGATGATCTAAGATAGTTTTTTTGGTGTATGTTTTGACTGTTTGCGACTAAAATGCACCAAACTCTCCATACAAACTGACAGGTGAAATTAGGCAGATGTCCAAAAATTCGTCATGACATCATGTTTAGTCCAACTTCCCGATGCTTTTAAAATGCAAAGAAAAGCTTTCGAATTATATGATATGAAAACTAAATTTATAAAAGCTCGATTTGAAGTAGTTAACAAGCCTTGCAAAATTATTTAATAAGCTTTTAGCACTTTCATTTTGACAAAAAATTTCTAACTAAGGTCATCATAACCCTAACAATTCGAAATAGTTACCTAAACGTAAATAAGTATCTAATCAGTGTCTAAGCAAATCGCTAGATTTATACTTTTGTCCCTCACTATACATTCACAGATTAGCACGATCACTTGCTGCTGGCCGACTTTGATCGCTCTGATGGGTGCAACGGATAATAGTAATAATAGTAATAATGTTGTGCTGTTGCTGCTGCTGCTGCTGCTAATCGCAACGATGATGAGGTAATGCAATTACAACCGTTTGCATTTCACGCTCCTCCCTGTTACCGGCAAACGTAATGAACGATAGGAATGGAACTACTCACTGCACACAACACAGTGGCAAAGTCCCACTCACGCACACACAACTATTTTAATGGAGCACGGGTGTCACAGCCACCCACTTTTCTAAGCTCGTCCCGTCCCCAGCATTAGAGTTGCGATAAGATAAGCTAATTCGGGAAACCTTTTAAGCTGCAACGATCGTCACAGCCCGCTGTCAGTAAACATGGGAAACAGGGATGGGACTTTATAAATAACAGTGTGCAAGAGAGACAGAGACGGCAAGGAGGTATGTTGTTATGCAGCTTTGGAGCAGCATGAATTTCAAATAGTTCACTTGAAAGTCAATTAACTCGTTCCGAAGTAAAGTGGAAGCAAATTTCTTGGCATTTTACTCCCCAACCAACCATTCCAGGCAGCCAACCATCCCCAACGTAATTATGAAATTAGTGCAAGCGCACGCACGCTCGCCGAACGGCATTAAGAATCTCTTACTCTCTCTCTCTATCGCTTGCGCCCCACGGACTCCCCATTACTCCATTAAAACAGGCTGTGGCGAGAAGTTGAAAAGAAGTAAAAAAACAACGAATGGTACTCAAATAACAACTAATAGATTAGTTGCAGGGTCCAACAACGACGAGCGTACTATACTACCACACGTGCTTGTGTGCCTTCGGTTTGTCGCTAACCTCTGCACGGTTAAAACGGTGCAAATATGCGAGCGATAGTCTTCCACGGCGCGAATCTGTTGTGTTGTGTGGCCGTGCCAACATGCCTACGAAACGATAAAAAACACTCCCGTAGTGAATCGATTTGTGCAGCTGGTGTTGTTTGGTGTGTGTATGTGTGGGAAAATGACTTTTTTTTGCAACAAGAAATGTGTCTCTATCGCTCGAGATGGAATCTTCCGGACCGGTGAGCGCAGGAAAAAAGCGAACCGTAGGGAAAACACCTCACCAGGCAGAATCCGGGAGCGGTTCGTCGCTGTTCCGTGGGCATCATCAGCATAACGTATTGCATTAAGATATGCTTTTGACACGTTCACGTGAACCTTAAGAAGAGTGCGCCAGCAAAGACACAGCCACTGGGGGAGAGAAGGAACAAAAAAAACACACGAACCAACCCGCCACGGTTGAGTAACCGCAATAGAAGTGGTATAAAATGGGCGGCCCACACGATAACAATGTGTCAGTTCGTACGGCGGCAAAAGGTTGCCGTCAATGTTATCCCGGCCGAATGGAGGGAAAGTTTTGCCGGGAGCAGCCGACGGGACCGTTCGAGAGTGAACGGTGGTGGTGGTGGTGCAGTTGTCCCAAGATTCCTTGCAACTCCGGGTGCCACCTCTTCTGGCGTGTGCAACCGTGAAATGATTGATCACCACAATGTAGCACATAAAACACCATCATTCAACGCACGGAACAAGCGAATGAGCCTGAACCTGAAAACCCGATCGGTGGCGGTCTCGTACGTTGTTGTCGTTTTTTTTTTTGCGCATGTAGCTCTTGATTTGTCGGCTGTCTTTTTTGCTTATCGTACTAATAACGATTGGGAGCGAAAAATGTTTTCCCATATCGTGTAGCTGATTTTTCTTCCGTCTTAGCGTCGGGGTTTCTCGGCTCGGGCGGAAATGACGCACGGTAGTTGCTGAGGATCGGTGCGCGTGTGTTTGTGCGTGAAAGAAACCCATTACAAGAGCCGGGAGACTTCAAGTCGCTGGTCGGGATTTGTTCGAGACACGCGCTACAGAAGCGATAAAAGTATTGCTCAGAGCTATGGTGTGTGTTGAAGCTTCTGAATTTTTAACACGAAAGAGAGTTTTATTCTGTTTTATTTATTCCCGCTCATATTTACTAGCTCCTGGAGGAATTTTGTAAGAATTTTGACGGAGGCCTCGCCTCAATAAGCTGAGGACTCTGAGTGTACTCTTTTGTTTCAAAACAGGTATCGCCATACTCACTATGCACCTTGAAGTAGTTCCCTTACTTATCTTTGACCTCACTAGATACCTCTTTCCTCACTAGGTAACTCTACGTAATCTTCAAAACGAGCTCCATACTCACTATGTACTCTCTAGGTACCTCTGCGCTTTCTTCAAAAAGGTAACTCCATACTCACTATGCATTTTGAAGTTCTGTCCTCACAAGGTAGCTTTGACCACACTGGGTATTTATGTTTACACTATGTAGATCTGAATAATCTTCAAAAACAGTAGCTCCCAGTTCGCTATGCACTTTGAAGCTCTTCCCTCATTAGGTACCTTTGTCCTCGCTAGGTACCTCTTCCTTGACTAGGTAACTCTGCGTAATCTTCAAAGTGAGTAAACGTCATACTCACTATGCTCTGTGAAGCTATACTCTCACTAGCTACCTGCAAAATCTTCAAATTCTTCGGCCTCAATGAGCACCGAGCTACCGGGATACATCTACTCTCTCAGCTCCTCTTTGAAAAGAGCTACTTGAAACAACACTAGTTGTAAGTAAAAAAGCCATCATATTTTGTAGCTCTACGTAATTTTCGATGTGAGTGAGCTCCATACTCACTATTCACTTTGAAATGACTAAGTTTTTTCTGTCCTCACAAGGTACCTCTGCGCAATCTTCAAACTCATCACCCTCATTGTACACAGTGCTACCGGGAGACATCAATTCTCGCAGCTGCTCTCGCCACTTAGAAAAGAGCTACTTGAAACAACACTAGTTGTACGTAATAAAGCCATCATATCTTCCACCCAGATTCCCTTCAACCACCGTACAATGCCAATGACGTACGTCCATAAAACAATACACATCGTATTACTTCTGCCCACTACCGACTGTGGACAAGCAAAGAAAACAGAAAACCCTTCGCACAGACATACAAGGGAAACATTTTTATTGACACTAATTACAATTCAATTCCGCAGTCAAAGTGACTTTGTGTTGTGCTCGTTGTCATCGGTTTCAATTGCCCGCGGTCCAGCCATCCCATCGGCCCAAAGTGCGCCGTTGGAAAACCGTTTGACGGAAGTGTTGTGTGTGGTGCCATCGGTGGCAGTATTCGGCGTTCCCCTTTTAAGGACTAGCCGTGTTCGATCGCGATAGTTGCCGGAAATGATTACAGGCACGTTCGGACAGGCAAATCCAATCGTAATCGATGCACTGCGAGTACAAGTAACTTCAGCACCATCTTCGGTCAAGGTAAAGTGATCCGATATGGGATCCAACCGTTGGACAAGCATGCAAACAAGTCACCCCCAAAATAACACCGCCAAGTACACACAGCACAGCTTGCAGTCGTAAAAAGTGGTACATGAACGATGGCCTTCCTACATCGATCGGTCGTCTTCCACTCGGTCAGAAATAGGCAGAAACCCGGGACCCGTTTCAAGCATTTCAAGCATTGCGAACAATCACGCCATGCCATTACTTGTTGAAATTTATTACTTTACATTGTTCGGCGCACCGCTAGCGTTCTAATATTAATTATATACAATAAAAGTGTTAATTAAACCCATCGCACGATCACGATCGGTCTGGCAAAGCTGTGTACGCGCATAAGCGGCACAGCTTAACGCTTCTGTCACGGCTTAGGGGGCTTAGAGTTCTTGGGGAGTGTTTTTTTTTCTCCTCCTCCTCGTACTTAAATTCTCCAACAACCTGGACAACCTGGAAGCGCGCACACACCCGCCGTGTATACGTGCTGGAACACACTTACACATCAGCAAATGCACGCAGGGAGAGAGAGAGAGAGAGTGATCGAGCGTTAATGCTGGCAAACATCGAATCGGCAACTGCATCAGAGCACGCACTATGCACCAAAAGACACAAGCACAAACGTTGAAGAAGAGCGAAAGCAACAATGCTAGAGAATTCTGATGAGTTGCTTTTTTAATGGGGCGAGTTATGTTTTTTCCCATGTGCGAAAAATATTATTCTCTCAATTGTAAACCACACCAAGGGTACAATAAGAGGAGAAAAAACAACATCAGGACCGGAAGCGACATCAGCTACACAACTTCACGGCAATGCTAATGAGATATAAATTTCAACATTTTATAGGCATGCACTTACTATCTTAACCACGTTCGGTCACTGTTCTCGGTCACTGTTCAAACAGAACAATTGGGGAGTTAAAAAGGGACAGTTAATGGCTTACTTAAGGCGCATATCTTTGATGGAGGAATGTCAGTAGAATGTAAAAAAAACGGGGAGACATCTTTCATTCATCTAACAATTCTTGTTCTAACCATTTTTATGTTTTGATAAGAGATTCTAATAGAAAAAGCTTTTGTTCTTCAATTTTTTTAAATACATCCTAAGAAAGAATGGTTCTTCCAGTTTGCAGAATTGATGTCTCAAGAAACAAAGCGTGTATGTGTGTGTGAGTAGTGGGAAGGAAAGCTATAAATTTCTGTGCTAATTGCCCTTGACAAAAAACGTTACCGATGGCGGTGATCCCCGATCGTAGCCGAGCGCAGATGGATCCACACGCATACGCGTACAGCCAACTACATGGTGTGCGTCCGTCCTTCTTAAGCCGGGGGATGTTCAAACAGGCGCAACACACAACACGTCAAACGGAAAAACTCATCAATCTCCAAGTTATCTCTCGCGCACTGGAACACACCGACAACACCGGCCGAAACACGATCGAAGGACAACCAACCAACTAGACGCGAAATGTTCGCCACCATTGGAAGGTGGCCGAACAATGCTAGAAGAGGTGGTAAAAAAACACGGACGGTTGTCTTGAGCCGACACCACACACACACACACACGCACACCCTTGTTCGGGTTCAGCTGCCAAATAGGTGACCAAATTACCACGCTTTTCGGTTACGTTAGCCGTGGCCGTGTTGGCGCGTCTTTTGCATTTTCGGTCACCGATGACAAAGGTGTAAATTGAAATCAACCATCTGTTTTTTTTTCTTCTTCTGCCTTCTCCCTTGTTCCTTCTCCCCTTACCACCACCCCTCATGTTGTTGCTTTCCTTCTCTTGCGCCCCCTATGCTCATGGGGAGGTTCGCTTTTTCGTTAGTTTTCCTTTGAACCAAACGACGGCTCAGAATTCCTTTTGTTTTAAAACGGGCGCGAATAGGGACCGCCGCCCGCGGTACAGACCTTCAGCGGCCACCCGTTTTGCCACCTTACCGCTGCTCCCGGCGTACGAACGCGTGAAGAATTATGAACCCCATAAGCAATCAATTTGAAGAATCTGGATCGCCTTTCAACACCGTACCGTGCCGTCTTGCGGGTTGAGCCACGATCTTCCACGAAAGAAAAATGTTCGAAAAACACAAAAACAAACCCCTCAAAAAGAAGGAGAAAATCGAAACAAAACAAACAAAAAACCAAACCCGAAAAAGGTAATCAGCGATATTTGATACATTTTCTAAAACGGACGGATCGCTCTGAAAGCTGCGCTCGGTTATTTTTGTTTCGTTAACATTCACCACGCTCGTCCTTTACAACGGCCGACCCAACACCGTACACGATTGTGGACGCGACCGCGCTGAATGCGGAATGATCATCGCTGCGCCCAACAAACCAAAAGGACAAAAGCGAAACATTTGTTAAGTCAATTCTAATGGACGCTAATGTGCGATACTGCACCGGATTCGATAAATCTTGGCGTGGGAATGCTACTCCAGCGGCCGCTTATGCATAGCTCACGCACCAACAGCCGGACAACGTATTTAGCCGTAACACTTTTTGGGGGCGATTTTTTGCGAATTAAAACGCTTCATAAATCTCTGTCGTCAAACGCAACAAAGGAGCTCGGTGTGAACTCTCTCGCTCGCATGTAACGAGCACGAATTATGCTGATAATGTGTGCCGATGTATGTCACCCACCGAAAATGCTGCTCATCACGATCACGGTGTACGCAGCGGGAATGTGGAATCAGTTTCGATTTTGAAGTGTCCATTGTTTTACATTGGCTGGGAGATTCGGAAAACAACGCTTTGGGGACAAATAAATGATTCATGCGTTTTCATTGACAGTTCAGTGTCCCATCAAAGTCCCATCAAAACTGTCAGTTTAACGCATTGGGACGTTAAAGTAATTCTTCACAAAATTCTCGGTAACAAACAAATGTTTGTTCTGAGAAATTCGTTTACAAATGTAAGCAAAAATTTGCGCTGCATATTCTTCAAAAAAGGTTCCTCAAGCTCAAGTCAAAAAAGGTACTCACTCAACTATAAATACAGCACCAAGGGAAAAAAAAACCGGCAATACCAGGTCGTGTTTTGACTAAACGAACGATCGATGTACTTAACCACAACGATCGGGTGTAGTTTTATTTTGAACACGCGTAATATTTGCCCACAAAGCACCAGCAGTTCCGTCCACGTTTCCGTTGCGGATATAGATTTTATGTTTTGCTCCGGCTGGTTTTTGTCAAGATGTCAGCAAAAATACCGATCGACATTGCGATTCGCCCGATCGTCGCGTTTGTTTGGTCTAGGGAAGCGGGGTTTTTTTATTTAATCAACGATGTAGTTGAATGAATGGGCTAATGTTTCCTTTTTTACTCATTCAAAGTGCGCGCGCGCGCACACGTTTGTGACACTGATTGGCGTTGTTCGGCTGTGAATGAAAAAAATGGTACAGTTTGTGTGTTTGTTTTTTTGTCCCTACTTCCCTAGACAGGAGCGTTTTGTCAACGAAGTTTCTATGTGTGTGTGTGTTTTTCGAAGGAATTTCTACAAAAATTAAATTAGTAAGCAATTTAATTTAAATTTATATCTTTTAAATCTTTTGCACACATTAAAGTGATTTTGATTGTCACATATTTTGTTGTAACAACTCGTGTTCCATTTTTCCAATTTTCGTACCACATTTCGAACGCTTTTCCCACACACTGTTGTGAGGCGGAAATGGCTTTTCCCAACCAGCCAGCTGGTATATGTTGCTTTATAAATTAATCAACTTTTTGCTTTATTTTTGGCCACCATTTCTGATGCCCGTTGGTGGCGTTTGGGGATGCATTTTATTACTTCTATTCACTTCCTCCCTCCACACTTTCTCCCTCTACACCCTCCCCCCTCTCACCACCCCAACCCTTCCGTTCGTTCGCTGCAAATGCCGGCCGGCTTCTGTTTCACCCACGATTTCCAATTACACGGAGCGTTGGGGTTTTCCCTTTGGCCCCCTTCGGTTGACCCGCGGCACCGATTCATTTCCATTCAATACAACAGAGCCCGAACAATTGAGGCTACATACACCGGAAATTATTTGGCAATTTATCGTAATTTATGAGTAATCAATTTTATTTCTCTCTTTCTCTCTCTCGCTCTCCTTGTGGATGATTCGTTTCACTCGAGTTCGGCTGTGTGTTCGTTTTATTTGCTATTATCTTTACTTGTTCTCCTGTTGTTCGCTATGCATCATCACGCTTCTTTTGGGTGTCGATGTTTTTTTTGTCTTGTTCTTCTTTTTGTATGCTATTTTTTATTTTATTTCCTCGTTTTTGTCTTTTGACATGTTTTTGCTAGCCGTTCTTTTTTGCTGTTGCTGTTGTTTATTTGTTTGAAAGGGAGGTGACGATCCAAATAATAAAAAATGAAAAATACACACACACACACACAGTTGACTGATTCGTTTTTTCTGTGGAGCATGCGTGCGTGTGTGTGTGTGTCGGTTTCTTTTTATGTCTGCTAAACGGTTTTCATTTTAGTTGTGTGCTTGGTTGTTGGCATTTGGTTTTATTTAGTAGTATTTCATTTTATTGTACATCCTGCAAAATTGATGCCGGCCTTTTTTTTGTTTGTTTGTGTGAATCGTATTGATTTCCAGCAATCCTTAGCTTTTTTGCCTTATTTTTATCGCTTACCGAACATTTTTTCGATACGTTTTTCGTACGCCCCTTGTTTCCTTTTCTTCACGTGTGCTGGTTGTTTTACTATTATTAGGCGCGTTTGTGGCGAACTTTTCCGATTTCTCAAAGGTCCCCCCCAACAGCCCCAAACCTTTTGTGCTGACGTTCTGATTTTAACGATACACCCGGTAGCTGACTGATCAATCGGCCTTTTGCCGTTTTTATTCGCTTTATTAGCGTGGTTGTAATTGTCCATATCCGGTTGGAAGGATTGTAAATAACTAAAAACCTTCTTTTTTTTGTGCTTCCTGCTTTGCACTTCTTATAACATGTCTGCTTGGTGTACGAGCAGCAAAAAAGCTAGCAGCAAAGGAAAGAAACTCAACACCGATGGTAATCAAAAACCCTTCGATTGAATTTGATCGCGCTTGTAGTGTTAAGCAGCGAAACGACAGGGGAAAAAAACTAAAACTTGAAACACTTTCCGGCATCGAAGTTCGATCAACTGGTTTTGGGTGTATTGCTTTTGGTGTTTTTATTTTAAAGTGGGTTTAAAAAACATTGCAGATAATGATATGCTACATAAGCGTCTCATTGACCATGGGTAAAGGACACAGTTGGATGCTCTTTTAAAGCATGTTTTTGATAACACATATTGTGCCATTTTGAAGTATAAAATTAGTGTTACACATCATAGTATTTTCCGATTTTGTTTTCTATTTTTATATCTGTGTGTTTTAATATCTGCACTGTAAATTCGTTCAATGAACAAACCTCATTTTTGGTTGTTTTTTGAGGACAGCAAAACTTGCCAAACATAACGCGCTTGCCATCAGCTGCAACTAGTAAACATCCAGTGTGTGATTTACAAATCGTTGTTTTTTCCATCAAGTTTTACTCAGCTAGTTTGCAGTATCGAACTGGCCGAAGTACCCACTCGATGCTTTCAACACACGCACTCGTCGAGAATGTTCACACTCACACATTCGGCTACCATTCGGCGAACAAGTGTGTTCGCAACCCGTTTACTCGATCGTGTCCACTATCGATCTCGTGTTCTCGATCGATGAAGAGATTGCTTTTAAGGTACGGCGTACAGTCTCTCTCCGTGGATGGTGCTCGAAGCCGTGGTGAAGTGTAACCATTAACATAAAATTTCAATATGAATTACAATCTTTCAACCAGCCACCAGCTCGTCTAACACTAATGGCTACACTAGTGTCCGAATCTTTCAGCAACCCTCATCTCCACACGCAAAGTACGGTGCCAATAACAAATCTGGCCACACTAAGCACACACACACCACACCGCACAGGGTAATTAAATACAGCTTCGAGTGGTAAATGCTACGGGTAATAAAGATGTACCCTTCGCATTTGGATGAGTTGGACAAAGAAGTGGGCAAGCTCGGGACAGGCTCTGTAGTCTTGTAGTTTGCTTTTTAGAGTTGGCGTGAGCTCCACCACCCGACTCCCATTGTTTTGTTTCGCGCTTGTTGTGTATTCAAATGTAATGTATCCCCATCGGAAGAAATCTTCACTATCCGACGGTTGTGCCATCTTCAAATTGGTTGTGTTGGCTACCTTTGTGTCCATTAAATAGTGATGAGTTTTCGATAGTTGGGCACCCCGAAAGTGACTTACACGCGCGAGCATTACACATTCCAGGGTAATGTGAGACGGTGTACAGCTCTTGAGAAAGTAACTCAAAACAAGCGATATTTTCCCATCGGTTTGTTGGGAGATTTTTGGGCACTTTCAAAAAATCATTTGAGTTTGAGGCGCGAAATGTCGTTGAATTCCACCAGTAGGGGGTTGGAACTCTTGTACGTCTGCCCTATTATTAATGTTCTATTGAAGGCGCTTCTTTGGAGTTTCAATGGTTTTTCTCCCCCCCCTAGCACACCAGCTTTAAGTCAACACCGATGGAAGCAAAGGAAAGAATGGACCGTAATTCATCTGTGAGGTTGGGAGAGCGATACCCGTCACCAGCGTGCACGAGAAGACGCGAGTACTGTACAGCTCTATTTTCTGGACCATTTACAAACTCATCAACGATAATGTATCTACGCACTGTGATGGTTAGGCGCACACACACACACACACACTGGAACTGTTGCAACGTAACGCCATCCACCCTAGGCGCAGTCATCACTCGCAACAACACGGGACACCGTCCGTGGGTGACGAAAACTCACTCACCAAACGAAAGCGGCAGACGTATCATTTTCTCATTTTGTGTGGAGATGGGAATGAATACCGGAGCACAACAGAAAGGGCGATCCGTAGATCGTAAATTTAGTTATCATAATATACGTCAAGTTAAGTTTAAACGAAACCCCCTATTTGAAGTGATCTGAAGAAGCGATCATCGACCACGTGAAGTGTTGGTGTGTTTTGACGTATACGCCTTGTTGTAAAGGATGGGAATCCTCCTGGCTAGAAATGAATGCTCTCTCTCTCTCTCTCTCTCCGGTCTGGCTGTAGTGCCTTATTGACTGCGTTTTATTGCGTGGAGTGTTTGAAGTTTTGGAGACTGCGGATCATCTGGACAGAATTTCGATCATTTTACGAAGCACAATGACGGCGGCCACAAATCACTCGCTAACTGGTCGGATGTCGATTGGTAACCATTTTTAATGACTTCCCAGATGTGAGATCAACGTGAAAAACTAAGCCCCCTAAACAGCATCAATCGTCGCTATAAAACACTCAGCAACACCCACTGACGCGCTCTCGGTTACTGTCATTGTTGAAGAATGATTAAGCTGCAATTAATTTTAGCACGACACTGGGGAACCATCCTTTGGGGATGGGTTTTATCACACGGTATACACTTGTTTTCTTTTCACTCTCAAAGTGAGCTATAATTCACAGCACCGTTTTAACCAGTAAAAGCCGACGGGGTTTATTCAGTTCGATGGAAGAGTCACTTTTAAATTATTTACCTAATGCGTTATGTCATAAAAGAATGTAACTTTGCTTTATCTTTACCTACAAAACGAATATCTGGTAAGGTATGAGTAAAGTCTGCTATAAAAGTGCAAGTTTCCCCACGACAAGACTCCAAGTAGAGACTCTGCTACATCATTTTCCCTCGAGCATTTCTTGTAGCAATAATTTTTCCCTCACTCAACCATACAAACGTTGATAATTATGCAAAATGTTTAACATTACGCTCATTATACCTAGAGCTCACAGTCAAGAATTCAACTCCGATTCAGCAAAAAACGACCTCTATACGCCGCCCACCACCATGTTCGACAGCGAAATCGGAGTCCCAAGGCTTTCGCAACTCTAATTCCACCGATGTTTGGCACGTTTGTTTCCCGTGTGTCACCCAACACGCAAATGAATCTTAAGAAAAACTACACAAAACAAGTGTATCACTTGTAAAATGGGAAAAGTTCGCTGTTTCGTGGGGCCAAAATAAGCTTCACCAGCGAGGGGTTTTACACTTTCCGTCCGAACTTTGGTTCACCAAAACTCGCGCAAAAGGACTTGCTTGTGTAGCAGTTGATTAATACGCGACCGGTCTTACTGTTCGCTTGCGTAGAATGACTCGGGCGCAAAGTCTTCCGCCTCGTGGTGGGCATTAAATTAAAAAGTCCGGCCCACAGCGCCATGTTGAAGTTATTTGACATTTTTCGTAAGTAGGAGTTATGTTGTTTGAAGTAATCTTGCCCGCAATCCCTTGGCACGGTGAAGACTTATTACTTTTAAAGTGTACTGGGATGGGAGTTCTTTAAAGACTTCAAGTTTCACCAAATCTTTGCTCCTTTAAATTGCTACAGATACGATGTTTTTCGCTCTCGTTATTAGTTCACAAAGATTTGTAACATTTTCTGTTACACAACATCAAACACAAAGCACAAAATCTCCAAGGTTTGTTGCAAAAGAGATGTCGATTATGGGGGGAAAAAAGGCGATAACGATTTTTTAATTAACAACTTCACCTTTTTTAGTTTGCGGTGTGATAGAAACGGTGTACATAATAATGAATGACTGCAAAAATCTGGCAAAATTGGATGTTTTAGATTAGCTAACAGCTTTACGCGTGTCGGCATCATCTGTCACGCTGGTCCTCCGACAGTGAACATCGGTAACGCAACACAACACACTTTCATTTCTACGGTGAACTAATTTTGCTAAAGTTTTGTACCAAAGAGCTGTTGTCAAGTTTCGCACAGAAGATTAAAATCAACCTTTGTTGTGAGTGAAGAGATTTCACTTATCCACGTCACAAGAAATATTTTTGAAGATTTATTGTCAACATTCTTCCGTTCCGGCAAACAATTTAATCCAAGAAATAATGCACACCACAGATTCATCTCGCTCGAGCATTAGCAAAAGGGCGTTGAAATCGTTTTCACTTTATTCCGGTCACGTATCCGAAGTGAATCGGTGGTGACACAGAACCTAGTCTTTCCTGGACGTCGGGGGAAAAACTCGATTCCCGATATCGATCGCCGTATGAGGTAGAACAGAAGGGCCTTCACTTTAAGCCCTTTCGCACCAGTCAGATTGTTGTGCAATGCTCCAAAAAAAAAGAGGACTTTTATGTGGCTTGCACTACCACCATCAGTAGAAAACAATAAGTGAAAAGAATATTTTAAAGAAAGTTATTTAGCTAGCTCAACACCGGGAGCAGCTTTAAGCCATCGCAGTGGGTTCGTGGCTCAACGAAATGTACTCGTTTCACATCCAGTGGTTCAAAACCCCGCTTGTTCTCAGGGGTAAAATTGTGCCACCCTCACACCTCCACGCTCATGTATGTATGTATGCACATAGCACCCCACGTACAGACCATATATACAAACACACACACACACAAGCATCCAAGGATGAAGCTGCTGGATGAGCATAAAAGCCGTGAAGAAAAACCTCAACAAGAGAAAAAAAATCGTTTGGAGCCCTCGCGTCGATCGGAATAGGGCGCAAAAAAATCAATACTTTTCAACTCCCAGGGTGGCTTTTTGTCGTCGCGTCAATTTTCTGCCATTTTGATAAAATGGAAACACACACACCAGCACACGCACCCAGAATTGATGCTGCGCCGCGGCTGAAAGCTTTTCTTTAGACGCACCAAAAGTGTGAACTTGGGAGAATCGATTGTGAATACGCTTTTTTTACTGCACACCCTACCCTACCCTACCCTTCTACTAGGTTCCATTCCGACACATACGTACACACACATATACAGCCACGTTGAAAGGCAACCAATATAAAGCCAGTACACTGACACTGGGTTTAAACTGGAGTTGGAGAGGTTTTTAAAAAAGTGTTTTTCTTTTGCATTGATTTTCCTGGTTTTCCTTATGCTGGAAGCCCGTTTCTGGCCTGGATCGCTTCTAAACTGCTCCCCAGAGGGCGCCCGTGTGTTTGGGAGGTTTTTGAACAGATTTAAACCGGGCGTGAGTGTGAAGCGTTTTCGCGGACGTACAAGATTTAGTGCGAGTTCCGGGACTCTAGAGATCGCTCTCGAATTTTTCAATCGTTACCAGCAAATAACCCGAAATAGCCCACCCAAACTTACCTGGGCGGATGGTGAGCCTCGGAAGGGAAAATGGGACATGGTTTTCTCTTCTCCTGCTACTGCAAAGCCGCTGGAACGCCGTTCTCCAATCACTGTCTCAATCATTCACCGAACTTTTTTGTTTTACTCGCGTTCCCAAGGTAGTAATGTAGTTATTAACTATCACTATTTCTTTTCTGTTGATGTGTTTTTTTGCACAAAGCGGTGTAACACACAAATTGGTTTAAATTCTTGGCATTAAAACTTCTAGCTTAACTTCCTACTGTTGCACCACTTTAAACACATTTTCATTGCACCAGTTGCATTGCCACACAAACACACGCTACACTTTCACCCTTGGAACCTCTGGTCTTTGACGCAATCCGTTCCGGAATCGTTTCTTCACGCAATCGGTTAGTGAACAATCCACCAGAGCAGAAGATCTCACCTTTAGCGCACCTTACACCCCAACTGGAAGATCAGCAACATAATCGACACCACGCTTGCTTTCGGACATTGTAATCAACAACCTCTTCTTGTGCTTTTAAGAAGAAGGGCTGATACCACTGATTCGATGTTTAGATGCTGCTTGATCGATGTCGCAGCACATTTAATCACTGCTACCAGGTTGTCACGATAAACCGTCAAACCGTCGATCGAGTGAATAATGCCGCCGCTAGTTGTACCCGCGTTTCGAAGTTCGCGGATTGTTTTGCGATATCTCACAGGCACGATTTCGATTTCGGTCACACTACACTCTATACGGACTTCTTTTATTTTCTCACTTGCTACCCTCTCGGGGGCTAAAACAACTATATCTGCGCACCACCGTTTGTTTGTTTACGTTGAACGTTTTCACAAGCCCGCGAATCACAAGTGTGGATTCTGCACCCGGATAAAGATGGTTTCACGCGCACGGTTTCGGGTTAAAAAAGCGGAAGATTCTATTGCGTAGGTTCGCCACCGGAGCGCAACCTGCGCCTTCGCTCAAACTTCGATTCCGAGAAATGCACGCAAGCCCAGCGACAGCGCTGCCGGTTCCTTTCGACACCGACGACTTCGATCCGAGATACGAGAAATACAACTAACGCTGCTTACTGTTCCGTTCGCCTCCCATGGTACCGGTTCGGCATCGGCTCTCTCGCTCCCGGGCCGGAATGGTGAGCGGTTGAGCGAGATGGCGCATGACGACACCTCCTCCTTATTTTTTCCTGTGCGCCGTACGTGCAAGAGTGAGAGCAGCGGGCGTTTTTTCGATTACACTTTATGACTCGCACACGCATACAAACGCGCGCGCCGGTTGAAACGAGTGCCGCGAAAAACTGCACGCACACGAACGCGGCATGCTCGTTTCTTTCGTGCGGTGTAGTAGCAAGCGATCTCTTTTCTTCGGGTGTGAGGTTGCCGTGCGTGAGAGCGAGATGACAGCGCTCTCACTCTCGCAGGGTGGTAGAATATAAAAAGTAAACAATCGAAACGAAAAAGGAAAAAAAAGTACCCCTTCTGTACACCGCGAACGCGAGTTTTCCATGGCGTAAGTGTGTGTGTGTGTGTTTTTGGTGATGCATCCAGCATTTTCCCCTACAGAAAACCAGCAGACACACGTTAGGAAAAACGGCAAAAGAATCAAAAAGAAAACTGTCGCACGCGCACCAAGCTAACTGGCTGTGCCTGTTCAGAGATTCGCGACAGTCATCGACGACAGTTGAGGAGCGATCTGGTGGTGTTTGTACGCAATTCGCACACCAAAAAAAGATTCGCTCGACGATGGGAGATGATGGGAGACCGAAGAAAACCGTACCGAAAACCGTGTAGTCCGCGTGCTAATGTGTAAAACGAGATGAACAGCAACTGATACAGCGATGATGTGTGCGTATGTGTGTTGAGGGTTATGTTTTTTTATTCGAACCATGCACTATTCTCCATCGACAGCAGCACCCGTGACGATCGAACCAACGTCGAAGTAGTAGTAACGTTGCGCTCACTATCTTCACAGTGAGTCTCGCACCGAGTTGTGGTAGAGTTGTCCTGCATCGAGCACTTCCTTCCGATTTGTGTAAGACGTTGTGTAACCCACTCAAGCACCACACAAGCATACCTAAGGACTACCTTACTTTGTGTGAGAGTGTGAGCTGCCCCTTATCATGTTCGTCCTTGTACGATAGCGTTCATAAAACTAATCTTACGCTGACGTTTGTGTTACGGCGCCATGCCAAAAAACAAATTTCTTCTATTTCGGACAAAAAAAGCGGACATCCAGTGTTATTATTTATATTAACTGTGCCATTTCTCTCATACCCCGGGACAGAGCACTAAACATCACCTCTTTGTAGCGTGTAAAATGGAACCCATGTAATACCGTGTGGCCTACAACAACTCGGGTACTGACCGACCGGGACCGGGACAGCAGAATAGCAACGCCACGAACACGAAGCGGCTAATCATTTCCTTGTTGAAGGGGAAAACAGAAGAGCAACAAAAAAAACCCCGCCGCCGGAAAAGTTACAAAAAAGATTAATGAAAATATATGTAATATAAAAATTACACCCGACTTACCCGTGATCTCGGGTGAGTCGTTGTCGTTTGCCTGAATGTTTGGGCTCTCCTTCTCTCTCTCGCTTTTGTGGCTTAAAAAGTCTTAGTCTCTCACACATACACGGAGCTGATCGTGTCTGCTGCTCGAGCTCCTCGTTAATTTGTGTTTTATTTTGTTATGTTTTTTCGCGTACCGAGTCCTTTTTTCCTGTTTGTTTGAGTCCTCACACCAATGTTGCTCAGTTTTGCTCCTCTTTCATGTGTGTATGTGTGTTTTTTTATATTCTTCTTCTCTCCGGACTCCTGTTATTCCTTTCTCATTATGCATTAAATTCTACCACGACACTCGTTGGCGAAACAATTCGCTTCCAATAATAATTCTCGGTTGCATTTTGCTAAGTTGAGCACGATCTTTTCATCGTTTTTTTTTTGTTCCTGTGTTGCGATAAAGAGAGACAGCACAGGACGAGAAGCAAAACGGCACCAAAACGACCCCAACACAACTAATACAACTCATCAGCGCGAAGCAGCTATTCGCACGTACGACGCAGGAAACGAGCAAAAATTCGCTTCGTTGGTTTTTGTGTCTTTGTTGTTATTAATGCTTGGATGTGTTTATGTTTGGGTTTGTGGAGAGGGTTTGTTTCTACTTTTACGTTTTTACGCTTCCATAATGGAGACCAATCCCTGACGAAACGATGGTTTTAACGATGGGAGATTATGTACAGAACAACTTTTGATCGTGTTCTTGGGTTTTGAAACAATCGCAACCCACCGGGTCTTCACCGTCTGCCACGCGGAGCCATGAAGCTGCAAATTAAATCGCTCCTATGTAGAAAAAAAACACCCCCCGAACGAACTAATACAGTGGCACAACGTATAATTCTGTTAAATATAATATTTCTTGCTTGCCTTTTCGGGGTGTTTTGTGTGTGTGTGTGTGATTGTGAAGAAAAACTGGCCCAAACGTTTCTGCACAAACAAATACCGACGGTGAAACGCGGTGAAATGAGAGACATCATTAATTTCTGATTTATTATTATTAAAACTTTCCGACACCCGTCACCCGGTGTGGATTTCCGGGTTTACTGTGATGGGAGCAGAAAAATAGGAGACCTTTTCTAGGCATGATTTACTGTTACAGTCAAGAATATATTTTATCTTTTAAATAATAGTTAAAATATCAAGTAAAATAGATGTTAAATGTTTGAAGAGCTGAAGATTTATTTTGTGGCAAATTTACAAAAGGTAGAATATCATAATTTAATCTAAAACCTAAGCAAAAAAGACATAAAAGTCCGTGCTCTTGTTGGTATGTGGAGCCAGTGATGTCAAATTCGTAAACTCAAGCGTAATATTCCAAGAATCTTACCATTGAATTATGCCAACTGTTGATGCGGCTGATTTGATTATGGTTTATGATCAATTCAATTCCTTTAACATAAGCTGAAACAGTTGCTATAAAAGTTTTATTGTGCAAAACATCTTGTGATTATTTAATATCTTTAATTTGCTTACAAAATGTGGTAACCAGAGTAGGGTTATGCCTCTTTTCATACTGTAAACACTTACTTAGTAGTACAAATACTACGTTACGTTACTGCTACTGCAAATACTACAGCATTACAGCAGTCAGCATTGATGTAGATGTTGGAGATGATACAACTGGTGAATAATATGTTTTTTAACAAGAATCTTGCAACAAGAATTTATACAATGTTCCCCTAAAGCTTAGTTAAAATATGATTTAAACATTAAAAAGACATCTCGTATTAAGAAAATATCGAGAAATTCAATGTGCCTAGAACAATCACTACAGTCTTAATAATGATATCTCGTAAGAAAAGTTCATGAAGGTCCTTGTTCTTCTGTTTCTTTGGCTCTAAAATCTCACGAAGACTAGCGTTGCTAGTACTGGTATTCTACGACTAATTTAGTCTTTGAGGCGGCCCGGTGGTGATGCGACAGCGGCGCCGGTCTTCACACGGCAGGACCGGGGTTCAAATCTCATCTGGGCCGTTCCCCCATAGTGAGGATTGACTAACCAACTATGCGGTATCAATTATTCTAGTAAGCCAGAAATGGCAGGCATGGCCTTAACAGGTCGTTAGGCCAATAAAGAAGAAGAAGAAGTCTTTGGTTAGTTTGTCCTGCGTATGGAGAGAAAGTTGGGCAGAAGACGCAGAGTCCCTATGGATCTGCTATCTGCTGCTAATATTAAGATCTGATATCTTAATGTTCAAAACGAAAAAAAAATGCAAAGATGCAAAAGATTAAAATTGAAGACCCTCTAAACAGTTCGTATAAATTATGTTTGCAGTATAACAAAAATATAGCTTTAATTGCTAGTCTTTAGGTCATATTTACGACATGAAAAGCAACAATAAAAAAGCTATTTTTAAACTTGACACAATCATGATCCAACTTCAATCAATCGTTTTTGATTTAAGCCTGATTTTTAAGAACGCAAAATTAAATGTGATATGAGATATCCTTTAAAAAGTAAAGCGAATTTTAATTAAACGATCCTCGTAGTTGTTGAAGACACCTGGTCACTAAGTATCCATCATCCACGATATTAATTTTTTGTTCTTGCTTAAATCTGTTTCCCACCGGATATTAGGACTTATAATTAGTTAGGGTTGTATAAGCTGTACATTATCCTGTCCAAGCCAGAGAACTGAGTTTAACAGTAAGCGGACACTAATAAGAAGCAGAAAAAGATTAGATTTTTTTAGAAGACTGAGAAAATATTAAGTAAAGATAGACAGAGCAATGCTAATGCAATGTTCCAAAACCAAATCAGCAACCATCTCTAATTCTGATCCTTACAATAAAGGCCAAGTCAATCTTTTAGCGTTCGTAGTCATACATAAGTAGTCATACATAAGTCACCAAGTTCCGATACGCGACAGGCTTAGTTAAAGTACTCTACCTCAAGCACAGTTTAGCGTACAGAGATATCATTCACCACAATATAGGAAAGACTGGGTTTTTCTCCAAGAATTCCTCACTGCAAGATGATTCTTATGACCATAAAATAAGTTAAATACTAAACGGACTATTTGCTAGAACCAATGTTCATCAATTAGCACCCAGCAATGGGGCGAAATTAATTTTATTTTGCAAACCCGCTTCTGCGCACCAGCTTTGTGCGCTATTGTGCACGAATCACGCATATCCATCATTCGGCTAACGCGTGTAAAATCAACCATCGATCGAAAATCGTATGATCACGTAGTTGCCCATGTCTTGCCCCATACAACGACCTTTCGAGTTTTCTTCCTTTCGGTTGTATAACGCCCGTTAAGCTTACACGTCCGACGTCCGTCTACTACATCTGACCGCGGTCAGTGTGATACAGGAATAGTGAAGGTAGACGAAGAATTGATTGGAGCACCGTACCGCGCCGTACGACCGATTTGCATAAGATCGACCTTCACCAGTGTACAGGACCTACGGGCACGGTTGCACTTTTAAATAATCGAACCCATTGCAGTGCAGCGCCAATAATTGCGGCAGTGTGGAACATGGGACACGATTCAGCGACACATTCGACTGAACAACAGCTAACGCTACGTGTGCCAAGTGCAAACGCGTCTAGCGAAAACAGCAGCAAGTAAAACAAATTTTAAATTCTAATTCCTATTCATTTGTAAAACTTACGTCCCGGCTCACACCACTGCCCGTCTGCCACTCTCCTTGTCGCTCGCTAGAAACAGACGACTTCCACCTGTCCACCTAGCGGGGCGCAACGTACCGGCGGCGACCATTTGTTACGTGGTACAACATAAACATTTTATTCTAATACGTGTGTAACACCTTCTCGGCTGGTACTGGTAGCGAGACTGTCGCAGGCTAGCAATGCAAACATGACCTCAGCCCGTGCTGCCCCTCGGTTCGCCAAACTTCACACCACCTCAGGTCGCTGGAACGTGAGGCGTCGGTCGGTAGGCTAAACTACTTATCCTCCGACTGTGTAGAATAGAGTCGCGTGGTGAAAAGATACGATAAAATGGCTTTCCTTGGTCGGACGGTTGGTCGGTCGTGTGGCTGATGCAAACAACATTTGCGCTGCTTCGTCTAAGGCAGCAGTCAACCCGCGCTACGGACCGTAAAGTAGTCGAATGAATATGAGAGTATGAAACAAACGCCTCTAGTAGCAGCGGGGTGTCTGTAGAAAGGGGAGATTGTGGAAGGCTGAAATCAATTTGTTATGCTACTTGACTCAAAAAGTCGTACTAGAGCTCGATTGTACTGACGCAAACCCTTGGATTGAGTGTATGCATGTATGAGGTTACGTGTGCATTCCTTCTAGAGAGCTATTGTTTCAATTGTAAATTCTATTTCCAACAGCTTCGAAAAACACTGCCATGATATATCAGATTAAATTTAACAACATTTTAAA
>KZ061707.1:89482-147045 GCA_002091835.1 Anopheles maculatus | reverse complement strand
GGCGGCCCGGTGGTGATGCGACAGCGGCGCCGGTCTTCACACGGCAGGACCGGGGTTCAAATCTCATCTGGGCCGTTCCCCCATAGTGAGGATTGACTAACCAACTATGCGGTATCAATTATTCTAGTAAGCCAGAAATGGCAGGCATGGCCTTAACAGGTCGTTAGGCCAATAAAGAAGAAGAAGAAGTCTTTGGTTAGTTTGTCCTGCGTATGGAGAGAAAGTTGGGCAGAAGACGCAGAGTCCCTATGGATCTGCTATCTGCTGCTAATATTAAGATCTGATATCTTAATGTTCAAAACGAAAAAAAAATGCAAAGATGCAAAAGATTAAAATTGAAGACCCTCTAAACAGTTCGTATAAATTATGTTTGCAGTATAACAAAAATATAGCTTTAATTGCTAGTCTTTAGGTCATATTTACGACATGAAAAGCAACAATAAAAAAGCTAGAAAAAAAAATGCAAAGATGCAAAAGATTAAAATTGAAGACCCTCTAAACAGTTCGTATAAATTATGTTTGCAGTATAACAAAAATATAGCTTTAATTGCTAGTCTTTAGGTCATATTTACGACATGAAAAGCAACAATAAAAAAGCTATTTTTAAACTTGACACAATCATGATCCAACTTCAATCAATCGTTTTTGATTTAAGCCTGATTTTTAAGAACGCAAAATTAAATGTGATATGAGATATCCTTTAAAAAGTAAAGCGAATTTTAATTAAACGATCCTCGTAGTTGTTGAAGACACCTGGTCACTAAGTATCCATCATCCACGATATTAATTTTTTGTTCTTGCTTAAATCTGTTTCCCACCGGATATTAGGACTTATAATTAGTTAGGGTTGTATAAGCTGTACATTATCCTGTCCAAGCCAGAGAACTGAGTTTAACAGTAAGCGGACACTAATAAGAAGCAGAAAAAGATTAGATTTTTTTAGAAGACTGAGAAAATATTAAGTAAAGATAGACAGAGCAATGCTAATGCAATGTTCCAAAACCAAATCAGCAACCATCTCTAATTCTGATCCTTACAATAAAGGCCAAGTCAATCTTTTAGCGTTCGTAGTCATACATAAGTAGTCATACATAAGTCACCAAGTTCCGATACGCGACAGGCTTAGTTAAAGTACTCTACCTCAAGCACAGTTTAGCGTACAGAGATATCATTCACCACAATATAGGAAAGACTGGGTTTTTCTCCAAGAATTCCTCACTGCAAGATGATTCTTATGACCATAAAATAAGTTAAATACTAAACGGACTATTTGCTAGAACCAATGTTCATCAATTAGCACCCAGCAATGGGGCGAAATTAATTTTATTTTGCAAACCCGCTTCTGCGCACCAGCTTTGTGCGCTATTGTGCACGAATCACGCATATCCATCATTCGGCTAACGCGTGTAAAATCAACCATCGATCGAAAATCGTATGATCACGTAGTTGCCCATGTCTTGCCCCATACAACGACCTTTCGAGTTTTCTTCCTTTCGGTTGTATAACGCCCGTTAAGCTTACACGTCCGACGTCCGTCTACTACATCTGACCGCGGTCAGTGTGATACAGGAATAGTGAAGGTAGACGAAGAATTGATTGGAGCACCGTACCGCGCCGTACGACCGATTTGCATAAGATCGACCTTCACCAGTGTACAGGACCTACGGGCACGGTTGCACTTTTAAATAATCGAACCCATTGCAGTGCAGCGCCAATAATTGCGGCAGTGTGGAACATGGGACACGATTCAGCGACACATTCGACTGAACAACAACTAACGCTACGTGTGCCAAGTGCAAACGCGTCTAGCGAAAACAGCAGCAAGTAAAACAAATTTTAAATTCTAATTCCTATTCATTTGTAAAACTTACGTCCCGGCTCACACCACTGCCCGTCTGCCACTCTCCTTGTCGCTCGCTAGAAACAGACGACTTCCACCTGTCCACCTAGCGGGGCGCAACGTACCGGCGGCGACCATTTGTTACGTGGTACAACATAAACATTTTATTCTAATACGTGTGTAACACCTTCTCGGCTGGTACTGGTAGCGAGACTGTCGCAGGCTAGCAATACAAACATGACCTCCGCCCGTGCTGTCCCTCGGTTCGCCAAACTTCACACCACCTCAGGTCGCTGGAACGTGAGGCGTCGGTCGGTAGGCTAAACTACTTATCCTCCGACTGTGTAGAATAGACTCGCGTGGTGAAAAGATACGATAAAATGGCTTTCCTTGGTCGGACGGTTGGTCGGTCGTGTGGCTGATGCAAACAACATTTGCGCTGCTTCGTCTAAGGCAGCAGTCAACCCGCGCTACGGACCGTAAAGTAGTCGAATGAATATGAGAGTATGAAACAAACGCCTCTAGTAGCAGCGGGGTGTCTGTAGAAAGGGGAGATTGTGGAAGGCTGAAATCAATTTGTTATGCTACTTGACTCAAAAAGTCGTACTAGAGCTCGATTGTACTGACGCAAACCCTTGGATTGAGTGTATGCATGTATGAGGTTACGTGTGCATTCCTTCTAGAGAGCTATTGTTTCAATTGTAAATTCTATTTCCAACAGCTTCGAAAAACACTGCCATGATATATCAGATTAAATTTAACAACATTTTAAACCTTCCACAACTAAGCGTTTAAAAAACAACCATCCTCTGACATAATACTAAACCGGATTACATTTTGACGGGAATTTTAAATGTTATGTCTATCGCCATCTTTCCCCAAACCGTGTTACGGATACACCGTGTCTCTTAACTGACTGTCTTTCACTGTTGGTAGGCCTAGCCGAGCTACTGAAGGTTGTCTTTACCATTCTGGCTGTTGTTTTAATGTAACACTGTCTAGCTATTAGATTCTCATCCAAAGAACGAACCCACACATACACACGTACAAAACACTCCATTAAACATTCCCGACTATGGTGGAAACAAGCACCGGGTTGGGCAAGTTAGTTGTTAGTTGGTTGTCATTTCGTGCCATTTTACAACGGACAAAACGATAACCCCCTTTGCTCGGCATCGAACCCGATTCACCGCCACAGCCGTACGTGCTGTACGACTTTTGGACTCGCCAAAAGTTCAGCCATAAGGTTAACTTTTTGGTCGTTGGTCGCTTGTCGGCCGGCTCAAAGTTCAGCACGTTCAGCAGCTCGCCCAAGTGAATAGTTTCGGTCAGAACAGACAAACTATCACTTAAAACAAACGCGTCGTTGGTCGCGCCCGTGAACCCGGAGCCTGACCAACCGGAGCCTGGGGGTGAGTTTGAGTTGGCGCGTGTGTGTGTGTGTGTGATTTTGCACGCCAAACTTCACAACCTCATCAAGCACGGGATAGCAGGGCACGGAAATCCTTAATTTCATGCCTTTGTGACCAAAGAAATACCCGTTTTGTAACGTGGCGCACCGTAGTCAATGTGACACTTTTGGATGAATCTTTAGGTGCTTTGGTTTGTTGGAACCGCGTCCCCGCATTCCCCGGGACTAAGGGAAACATCAGCGAGCAAGCGACCGAGTGACAGAGAGCGCACACTAGCAGTCAAATTGGCATAAAATGCTAAAAGCATTAAGTTGTATCATCATCAGCCGTAGCATTAAAGAGCGCGCTCGTACGACGACGGTGTTGTTGTGAAAATGTCGGACCGTGTCCCAAGCAAAAAGGGCGCTCTGCGCACACACACACACACACACACACACACACACACACACACACACACACACACATTCTGGTGGCTGACGCGCTGTAAAGGGGATTTTGGGAAGTTTAATTCGGCTGTCGGTTTCGGCACGTGAGACAAAGCGGACGCTGGACGCTGTTTGTACTCATTAACCCGACAGTGGAAGCTGAGTGGTTGGTGTTCGGGGGGGAGTTTTGGGCGGCACGACGACATGCACATGAGCATAAAATTTCGGTTTCGTTCTGTTGAATTAAAAACAAGCCCCAAAGTCTATTATCAATTTACTTTTTAACGATGATTTTATTCGTCTTTATTAGGCGTCGTTAGGGACGGGCACACACACCCAGCAAACACTTGCCGACATATGTGTGTGTGTGTAGTAGGCAGTCAGACATCTTTCGTTTAGTGAGTATCGGTTCGGTTTGACGATGGAAATTAGCGTTCGAGTTCTGTCGAACCGAACCGCGAAAGAGATGCGAAACAATATGTAGTGTACAGTCCGTAACAGAACTGAGCGAACACTTGGTATATTTTAAATTAAAAACAAGACTAAACTAGCTAGTTTAAATTGATGTTCAAGTAGGTTGCAACGGACAGTAAAATTCACATTTCAAAATGTATCAAAATATACTTTAATATTTTCATTTTCATCACGTGCAACATTCACCTCTCTCTGCCATGAAGTTTTTATAGCCAAGATACGATTTTTATCATCGATATTATCGCGAGAGTTAAGGCAAGGCCATCTTTTCATTATATAAACCCTTTTGAATATCGTTTTTAATAAAACTATAGTTAGGATTTGAGATCAAGTTTTTTATTCCTTCGTACTCCATTCGCCGAATGCTGATAACTTTCTTATGATCTGATCGGATGTGATAATGATGATAATACTGAATAAGGATGAGACAAACGATCTCCCTGACGAACGTTGACGCTTACAACGATATTGATTGCACAGCGTTAGGGCAGCTACTTATTTACTTATCAGGCCCTACAACCACTTCGCGGTCTTGGCCTGCTGCAACAATCCTCGATACCGCTCACGGTCTAGCGCCGTCGTCTGCCAATCCAATATTCCATCAGCGCCGTCACTCCATCTCAGTCCATCTCGCCTCCTCCATGTGGAAGGCCTAAAAGGACTTTACGGGCTGGGTCGTCCGGTGCCATTCTCATGACATGACACGATGGTGAGATCACCGTACAGCTCGACGAGCTCGTCATTCTAGAGGCTCCTCCATTGTCCTCCAGCTGCACATAACTATGTATATTTATGTAGAAGAAGTGCCATTCATTAAATGTTCTACAAATGTATAACTGTACAGAAACTTTGGTACATTATCGTTATACGTCGCTATGCATGGCTTAATGAAATTGATAGCTTAGTGTATAAAAAAAGCGGCCCGGTGGTGTATCCGATAGCGGCGCCGGTCTTCACACGGCAGGACCGGGGTTCGAATCCCGGCGGACCGCCTCCCCGTACGCAGAACTGACTATTCTGCTACGGGTAAAACACAAGTCATAGAAAGCTAGAAATAGCAGGCCAAGACCTACAGAGGTTGTAGTGCCAGAGAAGAAGAAGAAGAAGTGTATAAAAAAAGCAGTGCCTTTATAAAAGAGGTTAAATGTTAAAAAAATATAGTAAAATAATTAACATAAATATAAATTTTGGGGTGGCCCTGTGGAGTATACTATAGCGGCGCCGGTCTCCACACGGCAGGACCGGAGTTCGAATCCCGTCCGGACCGCCTTCTCGTACGCAGGACTGACTATCCAGCTACGGGTAAAACTAAGTCACAGAAAGCTAGCAATAGCAGGTCGAGACCTCACGAGGTTGTAGTGCCAAAGAAGAAGAAGAAGAATTAACTCTATAAAGGCGGGCTAATCAGAAGAATGAGACATGCAAATGCTCACAATTATGAATACAAGAAATAGCCATTTATTTACTTAAAAATACAACTTCCAATATTTAGCGATAAATTTGGCCTGCTCTTACCGTGATATTGATATTGCTATATTTTTCCAATATCTTCTACACATTTTATCTTTCTGAAAAGTGCATTCTTCAGTATATTTCTGGTTTAATATACCCATGTAACACAAACTCCGATATTTGAAGGTATTTAAATTAGTAAGTAAGTAATTCAGTAAGTACGTACCTTTAAATATGTCTAAAAGGTAAGTAAGAACCGTCCATTGTGTGAATTCAGCAGTGAAATGCTTACTTGGTTTGTTCAGCCCATATATTTTTCTGCTGTAAACGTTTTTAGTTTCTGGCCTTGCTTAAGCTTGTCACTTCTTATATATGAATACGTTTTTTAAATGATATCTCGAAAATTCTTAGGACATTAAAAATTAAAGGAATACATTCGATATCAAACGTCCTAAAAGTCTAAATTTGATAAAAGTCATATCTTGACCATAAAAACTGCATGGCAACGAGCCAAAGGCGTAAATATAATGATTCAAAAATATGTTTACGGTAATAAAGGCCCTTTATATTTAACAATAGTTGTCTAATTGTATGTTTTAAACATATTTTAAAGCCATGGCCAAGAAAGATATGTTCCTTTGAACAATTTTGCATACGCCAAAAATATATTAACAATAGATTCTATGATAAACTAATCCCATTTTTGTGAATGTGTTTTGCGGATAAAATGCTGTCAGCTCTAGACGAATTGGCGGGCAAAACATGCCAGCCCCAAAACAATTAGACATTATTCTATCAAAAACTAAAAAATAGATTCAATCAGATGTCTTTGTTTTGGTTGGTTTTGGTCATTTCTTTAACTTCTTTGACAAAGTCAACTCATACCATCAGTGCTCTAGAAATGTAAGGAAAAGATTTAAATGAAATAATAAATATTATATAGTTTATAGGGGCGGTCCGATGATGATGCGACAGTGGCGCCGGTCTTCACACGGCAGGACCGGGGTTCAAGTCTCATCTGGGCCGTTCTCCCATAGTGAGGATTGACTAACCAACTATGCGGTATCAATTAGTCTAGTAAGCCAGAAATGGCAGGCATGACCTTAAGAGGTCGTTAGGCAAAGAAAGAAGAAGATAGTTTATATTGACTAGATGTACATTTCATACTGTTATGTAGTCCTTAAAGTTTAAGCACATTAATTCTCAGCAAAGATGCAATTTTGGGGCGCGTTTAGCAATTATTTTTATAGTATATGATTTTTCAAATGCTTTGGGATGAGTTCACCTTATTTGTTCCCCCTTTTCGCACTACTCTTCAGTTAATCTTCAGATTTTCAAGCTAAAGTCATTCTCTTCTGACCCCAATGTTTGTAAAATTGCAATTTTATTTTAAATGCGTGATTTTATTATTCATCGAATCACTAGTCCATCAAACAAACCTCTTCTAGTGCTTTCTTTATTCTCAAAAAACAAGTGCTCGTATATTTATGTTAAGATCTGTTAAAAATAAGCCATTTAATCATTATTCTGGTAATATTCCAAATTAAAAACACAATATGATGCTATCATTTGTGTTATTTTCATTATTTTAAACTTAAACAGGCACGTAAAAGCGCTTTTCTTTTCATTAAATTACCTTTTAACGTTGGGCAATGTAACGTAATGGGCAATGGATAGGCCATTGGCTAGAAAACAAAGTGTTAGCTCTTTCTTTCTCTCTCTCTCTCGATACCTAAAACACATAACGGCTACATAACAACAACAGAAAAAAACATAAACCCTTTAGAAGGAAACCCCCTTTAGAGCTAGAAACATTCAATGAAAAACCTCAAAAACCATTTCATTAATCTCGAGTCTCGCGCCCGCAACTTGTCGGGCGGCCACTTTTGTCTTTCTTCTCGCGCTAGAAGCCGCATTTGATTAGCCGGCAGCCGGCTTCTTCATTTTCGCTCCCCTTTACTTTTTTCTTTTCGCTGCCTTCTTTCACTCGCTTCACTATTTAATGTGTACATACGCGCGGGATGTATTCCACGTACTTTTTTTCTTCTGGTCTACTCTATCTCTCTTCCAACCCGTGTTGTTGCGTTCTTTTCCCAAGGCGGCATCCTTTTTACTTCTGACCACCCGTACCCGCATACCCGCGGGTAGCTTTCTTCTGCCTCCCTTACGGCCCTTTCCCTAATCGCTCGTCATGGGTATTCGCTTCCCAAGTAGTCGTTACAGGAATGGGTCATGTTATTTGAAACTCCTCTTAATGTTCGACCATCGCGCGTCAGGCGAGCTGTCGGAAGGGCGAAAGGGCGAGAGCTCCAACGACTTCCAAAGCCCAGCAACGCACGCCGGAGGTTTGATGAGATTTTTATTTTATTACAAAAGGGTTTAATTCTGAAATAATACCATCAATTCAGCTTGCTAATTTAAAGCGCAGCCCATTTCTTTCGGCACTGAAAGATGATTTGATGGGATTCGTGTGGGGAGGGCAGGGAGAGAGAGAAGGGGAGCTTTGTGTGTGCGCCAAAAGTTATTGGCGAATCCGGTAATCGACGCAAGTGGTTGAGGTTTAATTTGTTGTGATGCGACCTTTGTTTGATGGCTGCCACACAGCATGCCAACCATTTTTAATGCCAACCATTGTTTTAGGGGATGCAATTTTAAAAAGACGTCAGCTTTATGGTGGTATTGGTGGTTGTGGCGCACTTTGACACTTTATGAGCTGAGGCGAGTTCTTCGCCGTACTGACACGAACCAACGACGACGTATCGCTTTAATTAATTGATCGACTAGACGCGGACAACATCAGAAAGCCGCCATATTGCTGTTTTTCTTTATCAATTTGCCCGCATCGCGCTTTTCTTTTCATTAAATTACCTTTTAACGTTGGGCAATGTAACGTAATGGGCAATGGATAGGCCATTGGCTAGAAAACAAAGTGTTAGCTCTTTCTTTCTCTCGCTCTCTCGATACCTAAAACACATAACAGCTACATAACAACAACAGAAAAAAACATAAACCCTTTAGAAGTAAAACCCCTTTCGAGCTAGAAACATTCAATGAAAAACCTCAAAAACCATTTCATTAATCTCGAGTCTCGCGCCCGCAACTTGTCGGGCGGCCACTTTTGTCTTTCTTCTCGCGCTAGAAGCCGCATTTGATTAGCCGGCAGCCGGCTTCTTCATTTTCGCTCCCCTTTACTTTTTTCTTTTCGCTGCCTTCTTTCACTCGCTTCACTATTTAATGTGTACATACGCGCGGGATGTATTCCACGTACTTTTTTTTCTTCTGGTCTACTCTATCTCTCTTCCAACCCGTGTTGTTGCGTTCTTTTCCCAAGGCGGCATCCTTTTTACTTCTGACCACCCGTACCCGCATACCCGCGGGTAGCTTTCTTCTGCCTCCCTTACGGCCCTTTCCCTAATCGCTCGTCATGGGTATTCGCTTCCCAAGTAGTCGTTACAGGAATGGGTCATGTTATTTGAAACTCCTCTTAATGTTCGACCATCGCGCGTCAGGCGAGCTGTCGGAAGGGCGAAAGGGCGAGAGCTCCAACGACTTCCAAAGCCCAGCAACGCACGCCGGAGGTTTGATGAGATTTTTATTTTATTACAAAAGGGTTTAATTCTGAAATAATACCATCAATTCAGCTTGCTAATTTAAAGCGCAGCCCATTTCTTTCGGCACTGAAAGATGATTTGATGGGATTCGTGTGGGATTCGTGGGCGCGAAGGGAGAGAGAAGGGGAGCTTTGTGTGTGCGCCAAAAGTTATTGGCGAATCCGGTAATCGACGCAAGTGGTTGAGGTTTAATTTGTTGTGATGCGACCTTTGTTTGATGGCTGCCACACAGCATGCCAACCATTTTTAATGCCAACCATTGTTTTAGGGGATGCAATTTTAAAAAGACGTCAGCTTTATGGTGGTATTGGTGGTTGTGGCGCACTTTGACACTTTATGAGCTGAGGCGAGTTCTTCGCCGTACTGACACGAACCAACGACGACGTATCGCTTTAATTAATTGATCGACTAGACGCGGACAACATCAGAAAGCCGCCATATTGCTGTTTT
Source organism: Anopheles maculatus (assembly GCA_002091835.1). Lineage (NCBI taxonomy): Eukaryota > Metazoa > Arthropoda > Insecta > Diptera > Culicidae > Anopheles > Anopheles maculatus. The sequence continues at coordinate 137,381 of KZ061707.1, read as the reverse complement.
TCTTTATCAATTTGCCCGCATCGGAACAGCTCGCTTGATGTTTGTTTTATATGTGGTGCTCCGATTCTATCGCCGTAACCCGTATTATCTGATCACCAATAATCGCGTATCTCGCGCGAAGATTGAGTGTGTGTGCGAGTGACACATCCGAAGGTTCCAACCGGCTCACTCTTGACGCACAAAAGTGAACAGTTTTCAGTTCATTAGCGTTCAAAAGGGGCACACTTGTACCCGGGGGTCGGGCTGGGCCGCCATCTCCGCGACGATGACGAAGAGTGACAAATTGATCTAGGTATATCTAATAGGATTAGCAGCGTCGGGAAGCGCTACAGAAAATTGGAGCGTTATATGGAGACATCGGTCGAGTGGATTCGAGTTTAATTCCGCTCGCTTCGTTTATTGTCACGAGACGATTAATTTGTTTTATAATTTCCGTTTCCAACCGGTCCCGGGGTCCATTATCGCGGCGGGGGCTGTGTCTTTTTTTTGTTTTGTTTGGTTTTTCGTTGACCAAAGAAGGGGGTGAGAGTTGGTTTTTTGCGCGAAGCTAACATGTAAAATGAGCGGCTGAGCATGGGTCACTGATGTCATTTAGTTTGGCAAGAGCATCCGTGAAGAGACATCCCCGTTCGTAGGCCGATTAGCGTGTTGGCGTACGTAATTTAATCGTATCGTTGACTAAGAATATGATGAGATTTATTTAATTTCTCAAACATTGTTCCAGGGTGGACATTATTCAAGTAGAAAAGGTAATGTTTTTGCTTTGTATAGGTCCACTTGATAGTATGCATTTTTATCATTCTTGCCATTTTCCACAAACGTACATAATCCTTTTTCGTTACGAAGGATTTTTTTTGTCCGAAAATGCTGCCAACCCATACCAAAATAAGATATCATTAATTAATATTAATAATCCTTCCAATCAATATTGTAAAAACTAATGGGCTGGTTATCACTGATAGATGGGGTTTTAAGGAAAATATTTTGAAGTATTTATCAATAATAGTGTGAGAGTATTCACTTGAAAAGATTTAGGACTCCCAGCTCTACTATTAATTAATCCTTACATAGGTACTTTAATAAATTCAATCGCATTTCAAGGATCATTCTAACAATTATTAGCGTAGCAAACTGTGTTCTCCATCTACAAAATTCAAAAGCAAGGGCATTTCTCAAAGCTACAGATTTGTTTATAATACTTAATGCCAGTATAAATACATTTTCCTAAACGTATGTGATGAATCGATACGGTAATTCAAAAACATTGATACTTACAGGAAAACAAACTAGAGCTTTGGTCATTCCGTGTCTCAAATCTCCTCATAAATCTTACACACGTTTTGGATCAGAAAGAACGTTTTATCAAGAATAAGCAGGCGATCGAAATATCTTCAGACTTATGGAGACCTGCTGTCGGACCAGGGATGGGGTTCTGGTCAGTTACCGGCCAGAGCTCCTCTCGCGATGTACTCAATAGTTTGATCAATTATTAAATGAACAGGTCAACGAGCAGCAAGAGGCTCCGTTAGCAGATGATGTCATAGGCTAGAGTGCAGCAACTACAGGAATATTGGGGTGTTGAATACCTTCTACAAGATCGTCTCCTTGATACTGAAAGATTGACTTGTCCCATTCGCCGAAGAGGTAGTTGTAAATTATCAGAGAGGATTCCCGAAAGGAAAATCAACCACAGACCATATCTTTATCATACTACAAATCTTGTAGAAGATGCAACTCTTGGGAGCAGCAACTACACTCCTATCATCTCTTTATCGCTATAGCCATGGTAAAATTAAACGACGCAATGAGCTCTTATGGAATCCCGACCAAGCTTATCAAGGCAATAAGAATGACAATAACAATGACTTACATAATATGCCATGTGAAGATGAGAGAAAAACTTCCGGACCCATTAATACCACCAATTACATGCGCTAGGGAAATGACGGGCGCCTCATCAATATGGTGCAAGATAGGACCTTCCGAGACTCAGAGGTAGAAATTTCGCGAGCTCTATTCTATAAGTCAATTCTGATCATGTCATACGTTGATGCCAGAGACATAATTGATTGGAGGCTCTTCTAAGTAACAGTAGCTTATAAAAGGATTGAAAAAAGCGGCACTAAAACTTGAGATTTTCTGATATGCGTAATGGTCCTGGCTACCCACTGGTCACACGACAGCCTGAGGGATTCGCCACTCAAAACACCTGTCGTAACGGTCGAAGCTGGGACTGTATAGAACATTCGTAGTTCCAATAGTCATATACTTTTGTGAGATATGGACTCTCGGCGAGGCAAGATGTTTCAAGTATTTGTTTGAGCAAGTTAATACAGTTAAATTAATTATGCAGTTAAATTATAGCTGTCCGAAAACTTTGAAACTAGTAAGAATATAAAGAAATAGTACGCCTACACTAGTTCTTTTCGTTAGTTAAGTAGAAAATTGAAGTGCATTTTCAGTCCCAACAAATACGTTACATATTCTTGATTTGTTTTAAAGAGAAAGTTCATAATAATGCATCATTAGTAGAAAGCATCGTATGATCCAACAATTTATGCAGAGTTATTGAAGTTACTATGCTTCACTATGAAAACCAGTTTAGCTTTCGTTAATTGATTCATTCCATTCAGTTGGATCCGATGTTTGCTCCTATCTCCAGAGCAAAGTGATCTCATTAATCTTTCCCATAAGCTGGATGTACGGTTTCCACGATAACCGGTACGCTCAACGTGAGGTCTCTATCAATGCAAATTAAATCTATGCACATCTCTTATCAGTAAGCATTACCGGCGAATGAAAGGGAGTCATTAGGAGTAGTTTCTTTAAGGTTGGGTAGCTTCGAAACCGTTAGGAATGGTGCGTAATGCCATTAAAAATGCACCTAATGGAAGAATTACCGGAAAATGGACTATCCAGATCCAGTAAGGTTTAGTTCTGCCTTTCGTTTAAAACTTATCGTACTCAAGTGTGAAACAGTTACGAAAAATTTGAGTCATTTAGGATAACTGGACTGGACCGAAATTTGACTCCGCAACGGTTCACGTTGACTGACCAAGACGTATCGGCAATTAAACGCCATTATATCCACAAAAATACAAAACGCCACAGAGACAGACAATCGGATGAATTAGGAGCTAATGAAAGCTTCCAGAAAAAATTATGATGTTTTACTAATTTCGAGTTGAGAAATCTACTGCCCGCCACCCTTTCGATATCCTCGTTTTGTTTCGATAGCAGTAATGTGTTTTGTTGATTGCACGGTATCAGTAGGTCAAGAGCCGTCAACCGAAGTATTCGGTGAATGATTTTCTGCTTTCTTGAGCAAAACCCATGCACAGGCGACTAAGTGGGTGTAGTGCTTTTTATTGCCTAATCGAAACAAAACTATGCTAAAGCACAACATTGGGAGCAATTATTGGACTAAATGAGATGCTTCGGAAAAGCGAAACGAGCAAAACGCACATCATTCGGAACAAGATAAAAATGGATCTGGTTCGAGCTTTGCTTTGCGGCGAGGTAACGTGTGCAGAGATAGGCAGATTGATCAAAAATTAATCATACTGAGGCATGATTAATTTGAATGAACTCCATTTCTCCCGTCCAAACTCCGGTCCCATTAGTATCGTCAGCGCAATTGATAAATGTAACCATAATTCGGTTCGTTAATGTGTTGCCGGAAACGCCACCGTCACCAACTAATCGCACCGGATCTCAAAGTTCAAGCAGTTGATGAATCTTAATTTTTCTTCATAAAAAGGGCCTCGGATTGCTTTCTAAATGGCTTTTTCTCTCCACCGCGGTGTTTGTCAACCGAGTGAAATGAAAAAGTGTCCCCTTTTTTATGTTTGGCAACCCATAAATATCGATTCTCTAGTTGACGCATTTTCCGCTTCCATAATTAACGGAGGGAGATTGGGAGAGAAAGAAGGAGAGAGGCACGAAACGTTACAAACCGAAGATGTCCTAGCGCGTGCCCATGTACCAACCAGTAATCGGGTCCTTGTGCCCTCGTCCGCCCGAGCATTGGCGAGTGTTAGTGCTGGTGTGTTTTAATTAATGCTAAGCTGCTGGCTCTCGCTTTCTTAAGTCAACCTGGGCAGGCTGGGCAAGTAATGTCGATCGGGGGAAAAGGGACACGCAAAAAAGGACTCGGGAATGTTAATGTATTCGGTTTCGTTTTTCCATTTTGCTTTTTCTGTTTGGGGCGGTCGGCCTTTATCTAATTCCCTTGTACACAGATACACGGTCGCGCTAATCCTTCGGCCGTTAAATCAGGTCATTCGAAGGGTCGGTGGTACCGCGATTCTATTTGCGTGTGCGCTAATCGAATCGAATAAACCGACCAAGGTGAGCAGAGGACCAATTCCACCAGCAAGATGGATGAAGATTGTAAGAGAGCGGCCCTCCAGGACGACGGTGTGTGTGTGTAATGGCGCGAATGACCGAGAGGCGTCTCTGTCTGTTGGTGTTGGTGGTTTACGGTGGTGGTTGGTTTTACGAGAAAAACCGCATAATTGTGCGGAATAAAAGAAGCAATTAAACGAGCGCAATGGCTGTGTTTTGGGTTTGTGCTAGGGACGGAAATAGTGGAATAATGTATTAAGTTAATTGAAAGATTTGTTTAATGTAAATTTTAGCGAAACGCTGGTGTTGTGGTGGCTTGACTAAGTACTCATTTGCTTTAAAAGTACTAAGTACTCATTTGCTTTAAAAGTACAGTTGAAAGAAATGTGAGTGACTATTGAGTGCTCGCTGTGATCGAATCTCACTGAGTAATCTTTTAATTTTTGCGTTGCCATAGTACTGGCTTTGTCATGTATCCTCCTCATCATTATGGCAGTGTTGCCAACAGCTGGTGAAGAAAAAGCCCAAATTTTCTTGACAAATTTGTAAAACCTTCTCAAGAAAAGTAATGTAATGTAAAACACTAGTTTGATTATTATTCTCTACCATTACAAACAACATTCTCAATCACATCATCTCGTTTGTTGATGGCCATCTTGGAAAACTAAACTCTCCACGGGCATCCACCGTCGCAAGTCAAAATCGTGCTTCTTTTCTACGCCTCAATGTCCTTGGAACTCGCCAACAAACAAACTAAGAACAGCTCCCAGGATGTTTTCTTATACGCTTTTTTTTGTTCGCCCCAATCCCACTCGTCCGATGTCACCGAATATCATTGTTTGTTGAGTCCCGTAAAAGCTTGCGTACCAAGGCTCTCTTTACATAAAGAATGTCAAGAGAAAGAAAAAAGAGAAGAAAGCTTCCGGGAATGGTAAAACAGAGGAGTAAACTACTGGAACAGGAAACTCCGCATGGCGCAGTACAATTTTTCTACGTCACATACCAAAAAAAAAGAAGTCCCTGCAAGTCTTTGCCCTGAACTCTATTAATATGAACATTTGTAGTGTACAAATACAGATGTACTTAACTGCTGTTCCGAAGCCTGTGCCTGTGACGGTCAGTTTCAACCTACTGCCTATGCCGTTGCTTCTGACGCGAGGAACTCCGGGCGTACAAAGCGGAAACAACTGGCCAAAGCTCGTTATTTACAAATGTGACCAGTTTGTGGATGGGAATTGGTGGGTGGGGTGGGTTGGTAGGAAAATAGGTAATGGAAGCACAAAGTTCATCGTTTTCGTTCGCGCGTCCTGCGGTCTTGTCCAACTACTGTACTCTGAATGGGTGTAAAGACAGGCGAAAGGACACAACCCCGATAGCTCCCTCAGCTTCTTGGTGGTTTGGGAAAAAATGGATTTCCCCTTTTTACCACCACTATAGACAAGAAAACACAGAAAAAAAGGCGCAGCGTAACGAGTTTCTTCGCTTTTCTTTCGCTCTCCCCTTTTTCGATTTTCGTTGTGGTGAATAGCAAAAAAAAGAAACGAACAAGCGAGACAGTTTCCGTGGTGAAAAACGCAGCGTATGCCATCTTATTCGTTCAACGAGGGTGCGCTCGAGTGAGTGTGTGCGTGACGGAGCCAACAAGGGGCGAACGAAAGAGAGCAAACGAGACACGCCTTTCGGGAGGTTCTTTTGTGCTTTTTTTCTTGCTTTAAAACACACACACACACAGGCACACGCTGTACTTTTGGACGCGAAAACGCGAGCTTTCCGAAGATGATGAATGATGCTGTTTCGCGGCCGCGCTATTGAACGCACACAAAGAAAAGCAGCGAAGGAAGCGTAGAGCGTTTTTGATTGTGTTGCTTTTTTGTCGTGTGCGTGCTCGCTCTCTCTCTCTTTTACTCTCTCGCAGTCTTGGTGAGCAATATGTACAAAGAAAGAATAAAAAACAACGAAGCTTGTTCGCTGGAGAATTACACCCTTGAAACGTAAAGCGTTTTTTGTGGTGAATAAAGACGGTTTTTTTCTTCTGTATGTACCTGTTTTGGGGGGGACTCCGTGTGGCCGCGTGTGTATATTTAGCGCACGATCTTGTGATATTGTAACAGTAGTAGTTTTGCGCTCATTTTTCTCATTTTTCACATGAAGCCGCGTTTCGTATTGGCTCGTAGCACTTTGCTTGATGATTTTCATCGCTGTCCTACGCTTGTTTTACAACGATTTATAATAACAAGTGCTGGGGGGTGGGTTGTACCGGTGGTGGTAGAGCTTTTTCGCTTTATCAGAGCACTAATGGTAGAAGAAACAGGCTCAAAAGCACACACACACACACACAGCGCGGTGCTCTATCAGGAACATTTAGAAGATATGGTGAACAGAGACTTCTTTTCTTCCAAAAAGCAGATATTCTTAACTGGTTGCTTGTTCGGACATGGGTTTGTAGCTCGAAACAAATAATAAAAAAACCGAATCGTTCGCTTCGCTCGCTACGGTTGATCCCTTGTTGGAGCTGTGATCGTTTACGATGTTGCGGTCGAGGTGAAACAACTGCTAAAGCCATTTGTTGTAGCGCTCTGATACGGCACAGGATTTTTGGGGGCAAGACTGACATTATGAAAGAGATAACACAAAGGAAGAAAAACACAGAGAGCGAGAGAGGGAGAGAGAACGAGAGCGAAAGAGAAAGACAAAAGCACCGAGTGGAACGAACGTATAAAGTGGAACGAAAACACTTGGCAAAAGGATGAGTTTTCTTAATCAAAATTTGTAATCAGCGAAAATGGCTTCCCGTCCCTAAAGTCTTGCGTCTTGCTTTGGATGATTTTTCTTTTCTCGGTCGTCCTTTTTCCACCCATCGTACGTGTGGCTGTGTCTGTGAGGTTTTTCCGACCCCATTTCGCACTCGTTGTCCCAACAAAGGGGCAATGGATGCTACAGATCGCTCGTCTTTAGCGAGAGCTTTATGTATCCGAAGAACCCCCGTGTGGAAGCGATAAAAACCGAACAAAACAGGAACATAATATCTTTTTAGTTCGTACAACGGTTACGTTGCGCATCTCCACGCGCTGCCCGACACGTGTGGCGCACCCAACAAGCTAAGGATGTACACACATCAACCTTGTCCCCGAGTCAGCGAGGACGAGAATGACGACGACCGCATCGTACCCGCAAAAGCGATTGTTTGCGATCGGCGAAGGCCACTAAGCTGGTTCGCAGGAGGAGTTGCCTTAGGAGCAAGGAAGGAAGAACAGAAGATGGTGAATCGTTCGCGGAGAGTTTCGCGGTTGTACATATGTAAAGTTTGCTTTAACTGGCGTATCGGAAGTCGAACGATGGATGGAAAGCACGGGGAAGGGTACGCAGCGGAATGGAAACCGAGGGGAGAATGAGATAGAGTCCTTCGCAGCATATAATGCCAATCCACAGAAGTAACTTGTGTCCGACAAGAGTGTGCAAGGGTGCGCCAGGATAAGCGAGTCGTCTAGGGTGAGTATTAGCGAGGAACACTGAAGTGAAGCAGGCAACAGACAAGAACAAAATAAAAAAGGTTAAATACACTTGCTATCAAACCGAGCGGATTGTTTGACTGTAAGCGAGAAAGAAACGCCATACACGAGATACAAAATACAATAACATTAACGGTGATAAAACTAACCTAAAAAGGCATATTACAAAGAGAACTTTCTATCGGTGGATAGGAATGGAGAATCCACGAAAGAAAAGCATCCAAACACCCATACAAACGATCCCGTGATGTGGTTGGGACAACAGCAAAAAAAAGGACACGAGTTATTTAGCCTTTTGTACACATTGTATTACTTTCTTTACCCGCTAGACTCTGTACTAGACACCGTAGTTCATATGCTGGTGTTGCTGGTGGTTTCTTGCGCACAAAAGTCACCATACTCGAGCTGGAAAAATCGAAGTAAAAGGACAACAGTTGTACAGTTGGCTGTAGACTAGTTGTAGAGTTTACGGAATCTCCAAGATGGACAGAAAGACGATCCGCGTACCCTCGCAGCTGACGTGAGGTGAAAAGCTTTTTGGAGGGAGGATTGTAGTTGAGGTTATATTTTCGCTTCGGTTATATTTTGCCATTGCCGCCCGCTGGTGATTTGTTTCTTTTGTTCAATCCCTCTGGGGAACGGTGTCACATGCCGCAGGCGTAAGGCGGAGGTCAATGTTTGCAGCTTACAATCGGGTTTTTATTGCTACTGTTTGGTAAGGGCTTTTATTCATTTGGCTAGAGGTGGTGTTGAGATGTTTGAGTAATTGTTGTATTTTTTGGTGAAAATTAATACCTCGTTTCTAAGAGTTTATCTAGATATAATTAAAATAATCACCGTTCTAATTAAATTCGATATCTCGTACTTTTACTGGCTAAACTAATAAAATACGAGGAAAATAAGTCGTCCAACTGTAATATTGAAGTTGTACGATGTAAACAGGCATCTAGTTTAATGGCTCAACTTAGCTTTTTAGCCAATAGGTCAGTTAGAATAAATATAGAAGCGTCTTTTTCTTCTGCTTTTCAGACATATCACGAGAATCGTAAGGAAGCATCTTAGGTCCTTTGATATTTAATTCAATGGTACTGTGAAACATCTATATATAAACTATTAGGTTCGCAAGTAAATAATAATGAGATGAATAATTATTTCGTGCGAGTAAAAGTTTTTATTTAACCTTCTGAAAATTTCAGATTTTGAGCCGAGTAAACGCCAATATCATCAGCTCGACCAAACATCCACAGTTGCAAAGTTCTCCTGCGTATTTGGTGGGACCAGCTTCGGCATCATCTATCATGAACTTCTGAAACCGAGAGCACTGTGTGAAAAACGGCCACAATACTGCCCCAATAAAAAGTCATTTTGCTGCATAGCAACGCTCGGCCACATGTTACGCATCGTATAAAAAACTACCTCAATACCCTCAAATGGGAGATTCTACCGCATCCGCTGTACTCACCGGATCTAGCACCATTGGATTTTCATCTGTTCCGATCCAAATGGCTCATGGATTGACTGGCCAGCAGTTCTCGTCGAACGAACAGATCCAGAACTGGTTGGGTACTTGGATAGGGTGCCATACAGGACCACGAAGGTTTCATACAGTTCAATAAATAATTAAATTAGTATGAATATGACTGTTAATAAGGCTAAAAATGGCCTAAGATAATTTTACTAACCATACCTAAATTGTTATTAAATGTTTTATCTTTTAACAGATTTTTATTTTTTCTAATATTTTCTAAAAAAATATTTGTGAACTTTTGCTCAATTTTTTCTCTTCATTGTTTGTCTGTTTTTTTACGATTTAAAAATAATATTAAATGAACAGATATCATTCCCAAAACATTTCCAGGTTAATATCATATTTTCAGTTTTTAACACTTTTATTTTACTATTTCTTCTACAAGTATTCCCCTAATCTTCTACTTCTTTCTGTAAAGTTTTTAAAATGTACTACACTTACTCTATACATTTGCTTCTTTTCTTACAGCATAGAAAGAAAAACTCATAGGACGATCCTAAACGATTCCCCTGTTGCTTTAATGATGCAGCTCAATAATTAACATTCGTCCCACAGACCGAGAACTTCCATTAACGTTGCATTCAAACATTTGTAGCACACTGCAACGGGTACATGTTCTACCGATCAAACCCGGAAACCGGAATCCATGAACGGAAACTAGATTCTGGACGAACCGTGTGTTTAAACCCAGCGAAGGAGATGTGTCTAGGAACGGTTCAAAAATCACCGGTGTGATGTAATCCATCAAATTGTACTACACGGTACGGTACTAGCTCACCAAGTCCATTCCGATGCTTTCGTTCCGTGCTCGTGTGCCCTATCCAATGAACACAGATGGAATAAATTTATAACACCGAAATTTGTCATGTTGCGTTATGTCCTCGTCGTTGTCGTCGTCGTCGGTGCGCCTTATGCTTCTTGGCTGAGGATGGCCAAAAAGGGTGTAGAAAGCTACACACACACACACGCTGGAGAAACTTTCCTTGTCCACAAGATGTGAGAGATGACACTGCACACTCACCCGCACGGGCAAACGCGGCGTAACATGGTACCCAGGGCTAAGGACAACTATCAGTAAATATCTGTCACCCATTCGCCCTTACCGCAAGTAGCAGCAGTGAAAGCTTAGGGGGGCCACGGTGTGTACGCTTTTTTGGACAGCCCATTTGGTGGACACATTTAAATTGGTTCACGAAAACACGAAAATGTACTGTGCGGATGGAACCCAGAGTTTACGAGGGACGCTGGCCGAGATTTTCGACCCCCAGTAGGACCTCTGGCATGAGAGACACAAAAACCACGACAAAATCCCATAAATCCCAGTGATGCATAGCGTCCTGGTGGAGTTGCCGCCAGTGTATGCCACACATATCTGCCCATTATCCGTAGGAACCACCGGAAGCACCGTTGGCGTGAGGTTGTAAGTCGACCGAGTGGTAAAAACTAATTTTTTGAGGTGGCATTTAGGGCGGTATGGAGCGTGTTACAAGAAAACTTAGAAATCTGACAACCGAGCGTAGATGGGTCAGGGACTGTGACTGTGACTGGTTGCCCAAATTTTTGCCCTGTACCGGCACTTGTGATGTGATGAAAATATCTTCCAGACTACTTTTAGTGTAGCGAATCTCATGGGTTAAAGCTGTACATACATGTTTTGTTGGGAGTGGTGCAACATTGGCCGGGCCTAGGATGAGTCGAGTCGTCGTTGTGGCTGCCGCTTACAAAGATCTATTTTGTGTGGTTCCCGTCCCAGTTGTTTTCGGGAGGTGTGAAACGTTGGGTTTCGTGAATTAGTACTAGCAAGACGAGTAGCTGTTTGCCGAGCAGCCGTAAAATGGGAACATCTTGGTACAAATTGTACACATTGGTGTAGTGCGGGCGTGTGTGAGAGTGTGTGTTTATTGTTTGCGAAGGGGTTTGCGATACATCGGTTTACAAGATTTGCGTAATGGGAATGTTGAATATTGTGCCCTTTCCATCGTTTCTGTATCACAGTAGAAAACATGTTGCAACTGTTGGATGAAATTAAAAAGATAAATGAATTGTACATCGAGGTTTATAACAAATTTATAAGTAAATCGAAAATTGATTGTTATTTTTACGCAGAATTAATTACATTTCATGTCATAGTTTTCAAAAATCTATCCAAAATGCAATGTTTCGGTAATTTCAAATCGAACACTACACTGTGTTAGACTATTACTAAAGCTTTTAACTGCATAGGCTTTTTAGCTGCAAAGCTTTTTAGGGTAGGTCTAAGTTCTGTGATAGGGCCAATTCACTCGGCCAATCACTTTGGATTCTAATAAACAATAAACAATAAACAATAAACTATAAAAACACCTATTTTTTAGGAAAATCAATGTGGTAGATAGCTAAAATTTATACTCTGATACGTTGTTAAGAATAATAAAATGTAGATTTAATGAAATTTAAAATTTCACACATACTGTAATAATGTTCAAAGGCACATGTCAACAATATATCTAGACGAACACCAGCTGAAAATATTATCCTTGGCTAATGTAATAGCTTAAGAAATCATTGCAATACAAGCTGTTTAAGACAAGTTTTATTTACGTAAATACATTTGGGAATCATTTGCTTTTTCTTTCCCAGCTATGCAGTTTTTATGAGCAAGATTAGATTTTTATCATATTTAGAGTTCTGGTATTTTGTAAATCGTATGAATTGATTCAACTCTTGTATGGTTAACGGATGTTCAGACAAACACTCAAAATATGTAATTGTTTTGAAGAATTGACACGTAGAAAGTTCAAGAAATTTAGGTGCGTTTGGAAAAATTAACAAATATCAGATATATTTCGCTTTACATGAGTATATAAAATTGAAAACCTATCATAAAAGTTGAATAATCTATTTTTATAGAACATTAAATGTAATACAATATGCAAACAAATATTAAAATTATTACAACACTATCGGGATAGACTAAACACCAACCTTGAAGGACAGATACAATAGAGCACAATACTGAACATGAAAAAAGCCGTTTATTTTTTTTTATAAATTTAGCTTTCGATGTATAACAAATGCAGGCACGACCTGATAATGTTATTATTTTGATATATATTTCCAATACCATAGTATAGTTATATGTATATTGAAACAGAAAATTGAGAAGCTGAAGAAGCCCATTTTGTCAAATCCAAATAACACCAATGCAGACAACGAACCGATCTGAGAAAATGTAAAACAAAATCACCTTTGTTGACACTGGCAAGCTTTCCTTGTTGTTTCCTTGTTTTATGGTGTAAATCACCATTTTATTTAACACCACAACCCTCCCGAACCAAACAAGCCAAGGTGTACGATAAACGCTTTACCAGTTCATGGAACGTGTTATTTTAGGCAAAGCGAACAGTTTGCTCAACGGCGAAAGGCACGAAAGGCCTGCAGAACATGAGGGGCGAAGGTGGTGGTGGTGGTTGAGACATGTTATAACATACTCCCAAGGACACGTTTCCTTTGGGTGCGGCCAACCTGTAGCAGAACTAGTAATAGTAGTTCTAGTAGCTGCTGTGAAACATGTGAAATAGTTTATGGCGAGCTGAGCCCCCTTAATGCTCCAATACAAATTGAAACAAAGGAACTAATGTACGTGTAGCGAACAAGGGCGTGTATGTGTGTGTGTGTTGGTAGCGACATCGGTTCGAAATCTAGAGCACGGAATCGTGCTAAAACAATTCCTTAGATGCTGTACCATTTTGCACCCGTTCGCCGGTCTGGTTCCTCCCACACGGACAGGAAGTTTTGCCGTACGTGAGCCTTAGTAGCGGTATCTTCTGTGTTTGGCTGGTGGGTCCGATTATCCTTGCGGGAAGATGCTGCAGAAGACTTGAGCCGGAATAGCGGAAGAAGCCAACGAATTGCTTTATAATGAAGTCTTTAAGATGATGCCTTGTTTCACACAATCATTTTCCAGTTGAACGTGTACACGCTTGCAGCCCTATCAGATATCAGTTCCTTGCCAAAACATCACAGATAGATGGCAGTAACGTTTGCTACTCTCGACACATGAAGATGATTTACCACGCAGCACAAATGGACACACACGCACACAGATTGTTCCATTGTATAGCTGGAAAGGTGTTTCACTTTCAATCAGCATTTCCAGCACCGAAACGGAACAGAAGGCGTGGAAAACTGCTGAAGCACAAATTGGCAGTAGTGATACGGTAGTCCCGTACCATGGTTCCCACTGACTTGCGCCGGCATCAGCAACAGCAGCAGTTGTAGTAGCAACCCGTACACGCATTCACACATCAACAACTTGACGCGTTTTTCGTCGCTTATTTTGCCATTTTCCAACCACCAAGTTTTCACCCAAGTGTTGTCCTCCCGGGAGCGAAGGTTTAGCGCACAAAAACCGAAACCGGCTTACCGACCATTTCGAGCCGTGCTGTTGGAAATGATTTTCATTTATTAATTAATTAAAATTGATGCCACTCTTCTGCGGTCTTCCTTCCCAAGGCGCCGGCAAGTTCTGAAGTAGCAGCGGAAGCAAATGTATTTTTGTTTTCTGTTTTCCCTGCTTGTTGCTTTTCTTTCCATGCATGGCTCGGTTCATATTGTGTGTGTGTGTGTGTTTTTGCATTTCTTTTAAACAGTCAAATCTAGCACGAATCTTACAGGACAGGCCATAACTCATGAGGACGTACTGGAGGTTCGGGAAAATCGGAGCACCAGAGGTCTTCGGGTCGGCATATGCATTCAATTGTCTTTCGTTTAGAAGTCATCCGAGCGATTGCAACTCTTCACATCTACTCGTTACCCCGTGTCTGGATGTGGTTCTTATCGATGAGGACGTGACGCGATGTGTGAAGGAGAGCAACAAAGTTTAAAGTACCTCAAGTAGCATGTAGCCCACCAACATAACTGTATGTTAATGCAAACGTCCAATTGTTTTGCAAGCAATTTTTATTCAAATCAAAAAAACATATACCCGTACATGAAGCTTCCGATGCCACCTTCAAAGTGAGCGTGGTGTGGAAATCGGGATGACAGCTGGATCGAGACGCAAAGTTTTTCTCACTCACGGAAACTGAGCCTCCGTGTGTTGATGCCCGGAGTTTTTGACGACTCACTCGACCCGGATCCGGACGCAGAAGTTCATTCCCTTTGTGCAACCGGGAAGTCTACATAGGTACACATACACCGAAGGTGGCAAACGTTTTACCAATGCGGTCGCTACTGTATTATTTGTTGCTTATTTTGATACTTTATTTTCGCATCTTCTCGTCTCGTCTCGAGCGTCATCTTTTGTTCGGCCTCTATGTCTCGTTTGCTTCTTTTTATTCCGTTTATTCTGTTATCATAATTTTCACATTTCTAAGAGCGACGCCCTAAACCATGGTTTGGTGTCTGTTAGCAAGTTTTAGCCATTTTTGTTTTTGTTTCAAATTTGCCCCATGTGCTAGGGGAGAAGAGTTTTAATTAATTTTATTGTGATGAAGTTGTCTCGTGGCTGTGGCACGAGAGCTAACCGTGCAGAAAGGGTTTTGCCTTTAAATATAATAATTATCATCTTGTCTTGTGCCCGAAAATGGTTTCGGGTTTCGGAGTTTATTTTGTATGGCAATGGTTCGAATGTAATGTATTCTCTAGCGACGCGACTACGGTTTTGTTAGCGTTGCTGTGGCCTGTTAAAAGTTGCAATAGAAATGGTGCACCGTTAGCTGGGTTGGCATTGGTTAGGGCACGCAGAGGCAGTCCTCTGATGGTAGAGATATATTGGCGAAAAGTTAAGTGAGTTTAAAAATTCAATTGTATAATTTTTCAGAACAATTTTACTGCTTCCTTGCTCATCTTAAACTATTAGAGCTTCTGCTGTTAAATAATAAGTTTTCCTGGCCTGTCTGTTGAATGCATCGGCACCATAACTCCAACTCAATTTGGGCCTAATCTGTCTATGTGGACGGGGTAGAAAGACTTGACGGAATGGGTTGTAAGGTGTGCTTAAATGACCATACAAACGAAGTCTAATGAGTCTTATTCACTGCCCAATGGTAAGATCCTCGTAGTTGTAGCGACTGCTCTATTGTCCTTCCAGTCAAATGAGTCAGTCAGTTTTCTAGAGAGTCTCAGAGATGTCTCAGAGGCGTATGTGAGCACCGATGTTGTAAATATTATAGACTGTGTCAGTTTCGTACGACACGACAAGTGTTTTCAGTGGAGAAGATTCCTCAGGATGTGTGCGTTACATATATGTATAATGTTGTCGGTGTATAAAATGCACAACATATCGCACACTGATGCATTCGGCAGTCATCTACGGCTACGAGTCCTAGACTATTCTAACGAAGGACGCCAATGCACTTAAAATTTTCGAGTGAAAGGACTATCTCACAAGGTACGAAGCATAGAAGGGCACAGCCAGTCCTTTGGATTGATCAGAGGGAGTCGAATCAGCCAGCGATGAGATTCAGACATGTGTGGAGGAAACCTTAAACCGGCCTTAGTTCCCAGGAAAATAATTGGGGACTATGCCATGTTTACTAGACGTGTTATTTACAGCGCGCCAAGTAGTAGAAGAAGTTGTTCTCGGTGCTGACTTTTGGTCCCAGATTACCGCTGCGGAAATCAGTGTATTTGTGGTGTGCTCATCACAAGGACTGTACTCATCGAGCTTTATTTTACGACTGCCCGTCGTTGACCGATCGAGTAACTTAACTCTAACACTTACATAGTTTACTTACATTTAGCCTTACACTACTACCTATATTATTCCTTACACTAATACTTAAAGTAATCCTTAAACTATAATTATTCTACACTACAGTATTTTGGCATGTTAAGGTTTATTGTTGTCTGGTCGATCCTTTGGCAAGCTTCTGCTGTATAAAAGAGCCTCAAACCAATGATGTCTATGTCAACGGCATATTCTGTATGTATAGACTAGTAGAAGATCCATCAAGTCTCCACCTCCGAAGCTCTCGGATGGTCTAATGTAGCACCAGATTGAAGAGAAAACAATCAATCTCATCTTTCTCACATTACGATTGAGCTTATTGAGCCGTAGAATTTTCATTCTGAGCATGCTCTCTTACACAAATTTGAAGTCAATGAAGAAATGAAAGTGTAGTTGATGATCGGCTAGATTTATCGCAACTCCTTCATATATTGACTCGTCTCAGGATAACAGATAGACAGACTGTATACTATACTATACTACTATAATCTATACTGACCAAAAGGCTGATTTCGACTTGAATTCGCACGGTATACACCTCGCGAAACTTGACAAGCTAGAAGGTTCTTAAAACGCTGTGAGATGGATTCGCTTCTATCTGACTGAGTGCTCATACCGTGTTAGGCTGAATAACAAATTAGCTCGTAGTATTTGGTGAACCTCCGGAGTCCCGCTGGGGAGCAATTTAGGACTCACTTGTTATTCTCATTCGTTGAATATTCGCCGCAGTGAGAAATGCACATGATTTTCGACGACTGCAACAAGCACTGAATACTGCCTTAAATATGGTGTCCACGAAATACTCTGTGCTTGTGTGACGAATCACTAGAAACAGTAGTAATGAAATTTTTCCCAATAAATTGATCATCTGACACTAGTGCGCGCTTGTTGTGTTCGAGACTTGAGTATCCTGATTGATAGCTGTTTTGATTGTAAGTCCCGTTTCGAATCATTAATCTAATACAACATATAACACAAGAATTTCACAGCCTACATCTCTCTATTGCGCCCTAGTTCGATTGGTCTGAGAGTATGATTGTATAATCTTCATGCATTTTCGCAGAAAAACGGACGGCACGTGTTCAAGCGATTCAAAGAAAACTCACTTGATATCCAATAAGACTACTCGTATGAAGCTAGGTTTTAGTTGTAAGGATAAAATCATTCTTATTCCGTCGTAAAATATCTCAGTGTCTTTTGTACCTTAACAACGCTAACATACTCTTAACAAACTAAACCTTATCAATATTTTGGCAAGATCCCTTAAACCACGACAATTATTACATGTTCTGTGTTATCAAACTAATTTCAAATTCATCTCGCAAATGTTTTTTACGTGGCGTTTGATGGTGTCTCCAAACTATAGATAAATGTCCAATGGATCACTTCAATGGCTGAATATTAAATTTAAATCAAACCATCCCTTCCACGAATGCGATAACACACTGAACATCATTTGGAAGACATTCAACACGTTCTATTGCAAAGCAATTAATTTGTATTACTGAAGAATTGAAGGTAAATAGAGATATCCAATGTTCACTACTTATTTCCTTAAAACACAATTAAATAAATTTTCTTATGGCTTTCAGACAGCTGATAACCTATTGCAGCAGCTCTTAATCGCAACAGAACACCATTTGATGTGCCCTACCGACCGAGTGTTTGACACGAAGAAAAATCTCATCAAAACCTCAATCTCCTTTTGCATAGGCCGGCAAAAGTGTTCCAATCGTAAAGCAAGGTGGAACAGAACGACCACCTAAATACACTCCTGGGAAGAGGAAAAATCGTATCGCCTCACATCGAACTACGGCGCCACCACAGTGGATCAACGCACGCACCACCATCATCATTGTTGTGCTGCCGGGAAAGTGAAAGGAAAAATCAATATCCAACCAGCGGGCCGGGTGGATGCCCAGCAGCTCGGTTCGTCTCGGGAAGCTTTTTTTTTAGTCAGGTCTAGTTTTTCCTGCTTCCAACCGGAGGGCAGCTACAACTACCAACCAGTGTGCGAGGGAGTGTGTTTTGTTATTTTTCCTTTGCTTGTCGCATGCTGTTTTGTTGCCGTTGTGTTAAAAATTTGCTCGCACACTCGTCACACCCTGTGGGGCAATGTTGGTGCGCGTATGCGTGTGTTGTTGTTGTGTTTTTTTACAAAAAGCAGTTCAATATTTTTGCAACTCGTGGTGCTCGACCTCGGCGTGTGGAAAAGATGCGTGCGTGTGTGTGGTTTGAATTTTATTTTTATTCTGTTGTCCTTCGACCACGGCCACGGAAGCAAGCGCGTGAAAGGATGGATTGTTCGGCAAGTTCGCTTCTTGTTCGGTTCATCGACTTTTCCGATGGTGGGTTTTTTTTGCTCTTCTTCTTGTGTGTGTGTGCGCGCGTGGGGTGACTTTCCTTTCCGGTGGGCGATGGCGTTGGGGTGATTTGTTACTGTAGCTGTTATGTTCGGGTTCGGTTTTTTCGCTTTTTATTCATCACCCACCAATCCGACCATTCCTGCCTGCCATTCTAATACGCTCCGGCCGCCGTGCGACCCGTGGAACGTTTTGTTGTATCCATTTCCGAGTTTCTAGTGCAATGTAAGCATTGTGTAGCACCCTTGTGCAGCGCAGAAGTATCCACGGTTGAATAAAAAAACCAAAACCCGAAATTGTTAAAAAAAAGCCCCGGGAACATTGGTACCGAATTTCACACAAGCAAAGGAAAGAGAACGAAAGCACGCGTTTTAGAGTGGAAAACGGAAGGTTGGAGAGAAGGAGGAATGGGTGAGAAGGTGCAGGTGAGGGAAGGACATCGTTTTGCACGGTATCGAACATGAATGCGACATACTCGAACATGGTATCAAAACTAAACTACATCACGTTTGATGACGTGATTGAACGCGGAAGCGCCGGGTTTTTGATGCATCTCGCTTTCTCACACACTAATGCATAGACACACACACACACACACATACACACGGTAGCATCCTTCGTCCCTCGTTATGGCTCGTTGTGTTTGCACAGCGTTGTACCACTTCAGCGTGTGTCGAAGTGTGTTTTTTGGGGGTGAAATTCACGTTGTTTTGTTACTTAGAATCGAACGAAAAACGAGAACATATGAGCACAAGTTTGTATAAGTTTGTATACTTTGTGTAAAGCCGTGCACAGCCAGGAACTGTTCGGTACATAGGAAACAAAAAAAGAAGAGTTTGATGTGGCATGTGCATGCTCTAGTACGCAATTTGCCTAATTAATTCAGTCGAAATGAATCGAAGATTGGTAGCGTAGATTTTTAGCTAGTTTGGAAAGACATTTGTAGTCTTTTATTCGTTTTTTAAGTAAGAAGTATCACGAAAAATGTATTCTTAACTTTAAAAACACATTTTTCACATTAAAATGCAAAAACCCTTCTTATCGTGTAACGTGATCATTTTCTGCTGTGCCAAGAGCTACACTAAGCTCTGGCACACGGTTGAAAACAACACTGACAAAAAAATAGCGCCGCACAATCTCACGATGATTTGTGCCTATAATTAGACAAGTTCGTTAATTCTTTCGCGTGCTGTGTGCGCTTAACTGCTTGTAGCAACGTACGAAAACCGGTGTAAGTGGGAGTTGTTCGTGGCACGTAAGGCGTACTTAATGTCAGGTGCACTTTAAGTTTACACCTGCTTGTTGTAAGACTTCTTAGTTCGTGTTTGCTATTTTAAGTGCTGGTTATTGTGCTAATGAATTTACAATTCCGACGGCATATAAAAACATCTTTTTTTATAATAAATTCACAATTGATTTGCTAATGACAACCTACTTCTTAATTTTGTTTTATTCATCATTAACTAATTCCGCGAATAATAACACGCTAGATCAGTGCAATGGTTTATATGGGAACGCATCGTGAACGTGAAACCATCATACTCCATTGGAGGCTGAAGAAAAATGGCTAGTTGCAGACGCTGCCACGGGGTCTCCAATGGCGCTCGCGTTGCTACAGAGAAATGAAGGAGAAAAAAGGGCTTATGATTCGTTTTTTTAGGTCTCACACAATCAACACTGCAAAACTGCATCTCATTTCGTACATACCAGCTGCAACTTGATCTGAAAAGAGAGAGAAAGAGTCCGCGAAACGAACGTCCGAGAGTAAATTAATCGATGTGTATAGGATTCCACCCATACGCGAGCGAGTTTCTTTTTTAAATTGCTGCGCATGGAATTCTCTGTGTAGTATAAAAATTCTGCTCCAATACAGCTACAAGAATACGCGGAAATGAGTTCAACAAAACGAGAAGTTTAGATTCCATTGCACGAAGGGGAAATTCTTCCAATAACAGGCGATAGCGATTCCCCGACAGGAAAAGCCGAAGCGCCGAAAGGCCCACAGGTTGTTGGAGCAGCTAGACGAGTCGACCGGATGGAAGGAAAAGGCACGAAGTTAAGGGTAGTGAAGGAAAGGCCACAGGAAGGATTCAAAAGCTCCGATTAAGTTGCACGAACACAGAGAGAGAGAGTGAGCGAGCTTTTTTGAGAGCTTTTGCTCAGTTTAGTGGACAGGATATATGTTGAGAGATGGCTATATTCAGATCTAAGTCAACAGTCGACCATGTAGGACTGGTTGGTGTGATTTTCTTTTGGCTGGAAAACAGGGATACTACGGATGAATGCGAATAGATTTGACAGTTGTCACGGTTCTGATGAGACAACCTTGTTTTAATTATTTATTTAAGTTATTACACGTAAAGTTATTGTAGGTTATTTTGGTTCTCTTAAGTTGCCCTTTAATTTCTATTTATTTTCAAATAATTATGCACAAATAAAACAAAATTTTTCCGAGAGTATTCCTCCCTATTCTGCCTTCAAACGATGTTCCCTAGCTCGCTAAGCTAGTCATCGAACGCTGAACGTCCGGGTAATAAATATCCAAATAAAATATCGCCCGATGCAGTTGCACATAGATCATGTTAACCGACTACAACCCGTGTCCAAGTGTTGCTGCTGCTCTATGCCTCGCTCCTATGCTTACCCTGTCGCTACTGTGGCGCTTTCGCTCGTCGTCGTCGTTCGATTGGCGAAAAAGTGGCAATTGGATGGCATCGGGAGACAACCACACTGGTGTTCCGTTAGCTATCGTGGCACACGTGGCTGGCTGGCTGGCTGGATTAACTGTGTGCAACCTCCCGAAAAAGCCGGAGGAAAATAAACGACTCCTACTTTCCACGCTACGGAATGCTACTGGCGAACCCTCAAAACAGGCTTCAGGCCTTCAGACCGTTCGGTTCAAAGGGGCAACAGATGGTAACATGATCGGGTTTACCGATGCAGTTTACCATCCTGGCGTGGCTGGCGCGACGAGGCAAGAAAGGTGAGATGCGCGGCCGTTGTACCATCCTATTGTGCCCATCGGAAAAAGACGACGAACGCGAGCCAGAGAGAGAGATAGATCCGCATCAGCACCGACACACGGGCACACGGAGCAACATTAGCAAGTCAACCTTGTGCAATAAATTTAAAGTGCGTCCATTAGTCAAAGTTATGAATTTAGTTCACAGAAAGCTGCATATCACGCAAACACTGATCACAATCGTACGGTATCGGTTCTGTACGGTCCGTTCCCGCCCGTTTGTGTGTGCGTTTGTTTGCAATGTTATAAAGTAATTCCTATTTACATTTGCTGCAGCTTGTTGCACCGGTCGCAGGTCATGCGTGTGGTGCGCCGAGTGCATTTGTTTAATTTTAATGTTGTTGTCTTTCGTTTTTTTTTTATTGCTTCTTCTTCACCATCGCGCTTATCTCTCTTTACCTGCGTTACCACGAGAGTATTCGCGCAACACGTTAGGATGTGAACTCGAACTCGAACTGGATGCCAGTTTTCATGGAAACACCTGTGCCGCGGCGATTGGTGAATGGGTCAGTGGACACAGAGATGCACATGATGCGGTTCCTAGAGCAGGGCTACAACTCTTGCTTGTATCGTCCAGATCATCACGTTTGGTTCCGGGCATTTGGAACAGTCGTGCGAAGTCTATACCGTCATGTACTGCAAATTAAAAGAATTCAATTAAAATAAACCATAAAGTAATAGTGAGTTTAATAGCTATTGAATGCAGATTTTGTTTTAGAACTTAGTAGAATTAATTAATTAATTTTAATGTTTGAATTATGTAGCTTTAATAATGCACAGCTACATTCTCATAAATCCACCATTCAAACGAACCTTTATAAACGGTAAGGCAAATGTTCGATCCACTTTTTTCACATGATTTATGTTGGGGCCAGTACATGTGCTTTGCGTTCGTTGTTCAGTGCGTTTCTTAACGTTGCACCTTGTCAAGCAGAATGGATGCGTTTAAGCGCCGAGGGTGCTCTGAATTTGCTCACAGGATTGATACACATATTGAGCCAGACCGGGTGAAGAAGATGTACGTAACATTCATTACGATCGTATTTGTGGAACTTGCAAACAAAGAGGAATGAGTGACTACATACAATGTTGCACGTTACGAGTTTTGCGGATGAATGGCAGGGGGTTTGAACTTAAACAGAGAATGATATGGGTTTTCTTGTTCGTTCTTCTTTAATTTTTTTTATCAAATAGGTTAGTCTGATAGTATTTATAATTTTCAAATTAAAAGGATTCTCAGAAACCATGTCACTAGTGTTTGCCAAATTGGACTATAACGTATGGATATTAACAATATGTTTGAGTTTTTTTCTACAGTGAACCTGTGTTCTAAAATTCCACCCAAAGCTTTTTTTTAATTTAAGACTTTAATACATAGGAATTATATCGCAGTAATTTCAGTTCCAGTGATTTGAAACATTTTTGATTAAAACAATCTATAGACTGCACCGGGGCGGCCCGGTGGTGTATCCGATAGCGGCGCCGGTCTTCACACGGCAGGACCGTGGTTCGAATCCCGGCGGACCGCCTCCCCGTACACAGGACTGACTATCCAGCTGCGGGTAAAATCTAAGTCACAGAGAGCTAGCAATAGCAGGCCAAGACCTCACGAGGTTGTAGTGCCAAGGAAGAAGAAGAAGAAGACTGCAATTAAATACTCATTTGTTATCTTTGAGATTTATTGTTCAACAAGCAAGTTGGAAATTGTGCAGCACATCTTGATAACTGTGCGTTACCGAATACAAATTTGGGTGACTGTAAAATAAAGTAAAATTTATGACAAAAACTGAGGGTTCATCGTCTGGAGGCTTTGTTTTGTTCATATTTAATCGATCCTCTGGACAAAACATTCGCGTAAACTGTGAAAATAACATAAAAAAGGTTTAAAAATTGTAGCATAATGATATCAGGTCTATAAATAAGTTTTGATGGTTTTGATATATGCGTCGTTTACTTAAAATTTGTTCTTTAGATAAATTCTCCTTCATAACTTTGTGATGAAAACTTCGTCCACCGATACCCATCGTATAATGAGGGAATACTAGAACGATCACGTTTTATCGGAAAGATCGTGCCAGTGGTGGTTTCAACGGTTTACAAGTGGAAATTTTAGCATGGAAGACGAAGAACCCTCATTTGGTGCATTTGGTGGGACCAGCTGGGTGTGGTGTACCACGAAGTGCTGGAACCAAACAAAACCATCACGGGAGACAACCTAAGCGCTTTTAGTCGCGCATTGAAGGACAAAAGGCCCCAGTACGCGACCAGGCATGACAACGTAATTCTGCTGCACGACAACGCTTGGCCACATGTTGCGGCACCAGTCCGCACTTACCTGCAGACACTAAAATAGGATGTGTTACCTTACCCGCCATATAGCCCAGATATTGCGCGCTGCGACTATCATCTGCTCCGGTCGATAGAGGTCACTTCCAGAATTGCGCCGAAGTGAAAAATTGGACCGAAACATGGATTGCGTCCATACCGGATTTCTTTTTTTATGAAGGAATCCATAATCCATACACAAAAGATGGGGAAAAGTTCTACAAAGTGACGCAGATTATTTTTCTGAATAAAATCGATGCCCATTCGGGCCTATGAGGCTTGAAACTCCGTAAAAAATCCATCCAAACTTATCTATAGACCTGATATACATCTATGTATTTATCTGTTTATGAATTAATTATTCGATAGACTCCTTAGCTACCATGAAAGCATACAACACTTATTCCGCAATACCCAATATCACAACATAAATTAACCTTCAAGGGCAGGACTGGACACACGCTGGACATTGATAAGAATGACGACTCAAAGATATCACAAACAGCGTTGAATTCTCAAAATATACGCATTAGCGGATCACGGTGAGCAAAAGCAAGACATTATTCGAATGCGGAGTGACCTGGCAGGCACGCGTAGGTTAACAGAAGAGAGTAGCGCTGGTCAGTCAATACACCTTGTCCTATATATGAGATGGTGATTCTTTCGAGAGCTCGACTAGCATCAGGCAACGTATGCCTACGTACATCGTATCACTCGGAATAAGAAGCTGATGGTGAATGCAGCTTTGCCGCGGACTGTGGAAACTTCCAGGCAACTGATCTTATTCTAAAAATCTGTTTGTAAGACAGTGTAGCAACTAAACGCTTAAGTTGAGACAGAGCATCCATTCTCCCATAATTTATATTAAACAGACTCATCACTTAAGTGTAATTGAATTGCTGTAGGACCACGCATTTAATTTTAATTCAAATATCAATTTAAAAACTTTGATCTCAAAGCATTATTACAGTCCTTTGAGTACTTGTAAAATATAAACACTTGATATTATTTCAGCGAATGTTATTGTAAATTTTGATTCTGTAGTTACTTATTTGTACAACACTTGCTTCATTTATAAGTTTTAAAATTAAAAAAGAGTACTTTGTACAAGCCATTAGTACATTGGTCATTACATACAGAATGGCCAGCTATTTATCTAAACACACATTAACATTCCCATCAATTATCCAGCGGTTAATCGATCGTGCTCGCGTTGGTCTCGAATCTGGGCGGAAGTCAGTGGGATCATATGATCATATCTAGGTGTGTCGGTACCATGTCGTTTTCTCGCCACCGGAAGACGAGTACATTAAAGAGCGGGAGAGAGAGAGAGAGAATACATCGCATCACAGTCGGTAAGCCCTAGTGGATCATTTGTAACGTCTCGTCGGCGGTGTAGCTCCCGCGAACAATCCTTGTTGACATTTTAGTGTCAGACCTTTGCACCGATCCAAGTCCAGGAGGCAGAGGAAGGGAGCGGACGGGAGGGGAAGGGAAGGATCAAAACTAAAGACGGGAATGAAAAGCTTCCAATGTCCATAGCATTCGCACCGGTCGGTTTCTTGATGCCCTGGCCCTTGTTCCGTGGCCTTTGATTCCCAACCAAAAACCCGCGCACCATGATCAAGATCCGAATCCGTTGATGCGATGCGATGATGTGATGATGTGGTTGCGAGATAAATATAAAACTACCGAAATGTTTTTCCATTAGCAGTTACCCTCCAGCCTACCGCTTGCGTACCAGTCGCGAAGGACGAACGAGAAGCAACCGGGCCAAGTCCATTTCCCTGTGAGTCCCCGGAACGAACACATCGAGAATCGTGGCTGCGAATATAAATCATTAATTGATTCCATTTATCTTATTACAAAGAAAGCCGAACGACCGTGTCGATGAGCTGTACGGGTTTTTGGGCAAGGTAGCCGAGGAGGTGGCCTCGGGAACCAGGAAGAAGCTTCCTCGGACACAGGATCACACACCGGTCCCAGTGACAGGGGAAGCAGCGTGGGAAGTGGAAGTAAAGAGGTAAGCGCTCCGGTGGGAGATTAGTGGCGACTCAAGAGATAAATTGTGTTTCGGTTTTTTAATACGAACTTTGACAACTATAAATCCCACATAACAAGAGTGACGAATTGCTGGAACGAATCCATCGAAGCGCGTAGCTTTTTTTGTGTGTGTCTGTTCTTCTCGTTTTGTGAGTTGATCCAAACGAATCTTGTTGTCTGCAGTTGTCTTCCTTTTGCTTCGAGTCCCAGCAGTCTGTCAACCTGTGTAAATAAGTTCGTTTTGGTTGCTTGTTTTTAGTTCGTGGTTTTATTTTTGTTGTTGTTGATGGTGGTGGTATTTTCTTGTTCGATCTTTAAGTAATCTTAAGGTCCATGTCGTTGTTAGGTAACGTGTTCGTGTGTTTTTTTTTCTTTGTTCGTAATTTCGTTCTGTTCATTATTCGTCTCTATCGAATCCGGTCGAACGGATCATAAGCCTCCCGTCATCACACCGTTCGTAAAGGACGAACAGAAGCACCGGGAAGGGAGCACTGGGAGGGATAAAGGATAATCACCTGTTTGACTGGGTCAGGTAGAAAATAGTTCTGTTAATAATGGGAACGAATCGGGCCGTGCTACTGGAAATTTTTAATACCACCGAATAAAGCGATCGCCGGCTCAAGTTTGCCGGACCGGCGGACCATGGACTGGACTGACACTTGGACCGCGCGGCACGCATACCTAATCACTATTCTTAACATGCTTAACACACATAACCGAAGCGGCAGAACTAATTAGAGAGACCAATTATTAAAGATTCGTTTGTGTGAGGACTCGAGGAGGTTGATAAATAAATAATTAAAATGATCAAAAAGATCGTCGACGAGCGTTTTGTGGAGCATCTCTTGTCGACAGGATGTTTTCTATGCGAGCGTTAAACCTTTCCTGCGCTTGATTGTGAGAAGTTATTGGAAGATTGACATTAATGTTGGCGGTCGTTTTGTTCCTTTGATGTTTCAATGGACTTAAACTGAGTGAATTATTTATTTCAATCAAGACAAGTTTGAGGTAGTTTCCGGTTAAAGAGGATACCTCTGATCCATAAGCATCCATGAAGCGTTGGATATGATGAAATGGAACACTGTTTTCTGCTACTTTGTTGATATGCATAACAATATTCGATATTGTTCATTTGATGAACTTGAGTTCGAGTGATCTACAAAAATGCCAACAATTTTTAATTTAGCATTTGTTTATCTTATGTGTTTTATTCTTAGCGAAGATGTCACAATAAAGTTTCACATGCGCAGAAAAAAATCATTGCAAAAATATTCCTAAAAGGCCATCCTAAAAGGCAGCCACAGCCTCGAGGCTTTATTGACTGGTAGCTTTACAAAATTTGACTTGATCTGGTTAACAAATTTAATACAGCAGACCATCAGTATGAATTAGCGACTGACAGCGGCGGTGAAACTCTAAATATCTTTGTGGTGGTGAGCGCATTTTCAACTCATGAGACTCTCAACTGATCTGTATTATTTTATTCATTTTTTATTTTATTTGATTAATAGTTTATAAGCTACGTTATAATATAAAATACACACTAAAAATTGAACTGTTTGTTAAAGATTCAAATTAAATGTGATGTTTTGCAACTTTTAATAAGCTTTCAATGAAAACTATTGAACTTCCATATTTATGCGATCATCTAAAAAATATCCTATTTACTTAATTTAAAGACAGTATTGAGGAAGAAATTACTTCTTCTTCTTTCTTGGCCTAACGACCTCTTAGGTCATGCCTGCCATTTTTAGCCTACTAGACTTATTGTTACCGCATAGTTCGATAGTCAGTCCTCACTATCGGGGAATGGCCCAGGAGAGTCTTGGACCCCGGAGGCAGAAATTACTATACCAAGCTTTTTGCCTTGAGCCGCAGTTGCTGAAGGCGTAGTACTGCTTTCCTTAGTTTTTTTTTAGTCAGAAGAACATTATAATACAGAGCTTTTTTTTGGAGTTCAAGGATGCTCAATTACTCAAGAATCGGCATCCTCAAGAGCTAGCAGAAGTAGAACAAATGTTCGTGCTCGTAGGCGCCTGCCTGTTCATAACACAAAGGGACAGGTTTCAACACTCAACGATCTTTAACACGCAGAAAAAAAGGAAGGATGCTAAAATATCTGAACCAAAACCTCTAGAGATTGTTGTCTGACCATGAAGAGGTTCTTCTACTAAAAAGAGCCAACTAGCAAACAAGTCAACTATATCAACAGTATAGAACATGCAACAATAACATGCTTAATGGAGTCTAGAATCATCGGGCCAGATAAATTCGTGAAGAACCCTTTGGATCAGACAATTCGCCTAATGTCGCAAGAGAGGGAGAGAGAAAGAAAGACCTGACTTACATTACAACAGTGTCTACTACTGGTCAGAAGAAGTTCAAGGTTCAAGAGATATCTCAATATGGTGTCCAGAACTGGTCAAGAATATCCAACAAGAGCAGATCCTTTAGCCACCAATTTATGCACCTAATGCGCCTAAATTACTTCAACAGCAAATCTTCAAGCAGCTTCATTTCGAATCAGTAGTTATCCTTCAACGAAATACTTGCCCCAAAGTATACAAAAATAAATTGCATAAAATTCCAGTATTATTAGCATCAAAGGATTCAACTTCTCTTCTTCTTCTTCTTTCTTGGCCTAACGACCTCTTAGGTCATGCCTGCCATTTCTGGCTTACTAGACTTATTGTTACCGCATAGTTGGATAGTCAGTCCTCACTATGGGGGAACGGCCCAGATGAGACTTGAACCCCGGTCCTGCCGTGTGAAGACCGGCGCCGCTGTCGCATCTACCACCGGGCCGCCCCCATTCAACTTAAATATAACGATTTTCTAAGCTATCTGTTTGGTTGGTAAAATTATTTTGATATAATGATTTCATATAATTCTTTCTAATAATTTTTAACTGACACCGGAAAATAGTTCCCATAACTAAGTAACGTGACACGATTTTAAAAGTGTAATAATATTAAAATAATAGAAAGGACATACTGAAAAGGTGAGAGATGTAATTAATTTTGGTTGCATAAATGTTGGTGATAACGTATTAGAAACGTTTATGATGGTATTGCTATTTGAAAGCAGTCGAAATTAAATTTTAGATGAATCAGTTAAATCATTGAATAGCAAACTATAATTAATTAGTATTGCTTATACATTTCATCACAAACCTCATTCATAAAACGAATGCATAATATGTATTCAAATCGTTAACGTACACTGCATTAATTTCATTCAATTGGCTAACAGTAATTCCGTTTCGATACGCTTAAAGGGCAACCGAACGAATATGTTAATGTATATGTGTGTGATGTACTGTGCTGTGGGTAAGAAATTAAGAAACCCACAAAAATAAGCGATGAGTTGTCCGCCGATAATTGAATTTTCCACCCAATCCGACCGCAATTGCATTTGTTCTGTTGCCTTCCGTTGGCGCGTGGTTAGATTTATGTAAGAAAGCCCACCTTCGCCTAGCTCGTGCCTTCGCCCGTAACCCTGCCAATCTAGCCGAGTGGTTCGTTCGTTAATCAAACCCTTAATAGGAACATAATCTGTATGATAAATGGGCCCTTGAGCGGAATTCCGACCGAAAAACCTTTCGGTTCGGTCGGTAATGTTTCCAAAAGTAAGTAAAGGCACGAGATTGTTCATTCTTTCCTTTTTTTTGGGTTGTTGGTTGTCCTTCTTATCGAATGCAAAGAAGCAACAAGAGGGAAGCGGTCCCTGGTCTGGCTAAGGGTTGGAGGAACCCCGGAAAGCTCACAATAAGACATTAAGTGTGTGTTGTGTGTACCAACGAACGATTGGCGCAGTATTATTCATGGACAAATAAAAGCAGTTCCAAAAGGAAGAAAGCAGAACGAAGTAACACATTCGATAAATTTATGACGATTGCGATGATAAAATAATAATCATAAATCTGAACGTGGGCGCCAACCGAAACCAGCGAGAGAAAAAAGGGAGTTGGCCCTGCTCGAACGACGAATCCGGACCATCGATACCCGCGTAATGACCACCCTCCCGGGGGTCGTCGGGCGAAGGAAGCGTCGGTGGCACCGGGCCGCGCATATGGTTTGGCGCGAGTGTTTTGTTTGCTTTTTGTATCGCTTTTACTCGACATAACGTGCCATCGATATAAATCAAATACCGGGCGATGAAAGAAGCAACAAAAAAAAGGGCCGAAAGGTTCCCCAACACGGCGTTCGGGATTCGGGAGACGGCAGGAAACGAAACAAACCAAACGAACGACCACATCCGGTTTGGGCGTTTAAGTGAGTGTGATGGTGCTGGCAGAAGGCTACACTGATTAGAATGCATTGTGGAGGATGAGGTGTTAAGCTGCACACTTCCGGCACATAGCTTCACCGTTGGTGGGCTTGCTCGATTCACGATTATCACAAATTCGTGCATGCTTCCGGCAAAACTACACGACATTTTGTCTTGCTTTAAATTTTCATCACTTTCGTCCGGTTGTCACCAGGCACATGTCACGACGGCACGAGTTTTCCGTGTAAGCGCCTTTCAATGGGACAGTTTGGGGTTTTTTTTTGTCGTTTGGTCTGGCGTCTGATTTTGGTTGCACCTGTAGAAAAGGCCACTCTTATTCCTGGAACTCCCACGGCGCGTGTTGACTGTGACAGAACTTAACTGTAACCGGAAAGATGTAATGATCATGTGCCACCACAGAATACTGATTTGAGTAACACTTTCCATTGTTGGTGGACGTTTAATGAATGAAATTTTAAGATGGTTCAATATTATACTTTTTGTTTGTTTTTCTTAGAGTGTAGTGCATTTTTTTTCTTACAAAGAAATTTTATAAATAAAAAATTGCAAACAATATCTAATTTTCCAAGTAACAATACGGCGTTAAGCCGTAATTATGGAAAAATAAAAAAATATCTAATTTTACAAGCGTATTTTCTTAGGTATCACTAACTTAGTTTACGTTGGGAGGTTGGTATAAGTTATACATAAATTTTACTTCAAAAATACAGCTACGAACAAGTGTATTAATACATTCCAGGCAAAGCAACACGTTAAGTTGATATTTGCGTGAAGAGCGATGGCATTAAAGCTACTTTTATTTAATTTGAATTGTTTTAATTGAATTCGGATTAAAAATAATTATTTTTTTTAAATATTAACGAAATATTCACAAACATTACGCACTAAACGGTTTTCAAAACTAAAAACCAAAAAATTCGTTCGATTTTCTCTAAATCTTTCTTCAGCCCTCAATATTCATAGCGTATGCAATCCGCATAACATCGAACACAACCATCGCACAGTGGTCTAAAGCTTGGTCAACATACTGCTGTAGGGTCCGTTTTTGTACAGCGGTACCACGTTCGTGCCGCGTTGCTACAGCGCGATTTATTATGGCTTTTCATACATTTGCTTATTACTCAGCGAAAAGCAGTTGATCTTAATCAATTAAAAGCGATTTCAAGAGATTATTTAAACATCGATTTGATATAAAAAAAAATATTTTAAAAACAGCATAACGCTCTAAGGTTCGAAGGAAAAATGTTACGGTTTTGTTTTAAGTTATTAAATAATTATTTTTCTAAAAGTTTAATCTAGTTTTAACCGTACTCTTCTTCTTCTTCAAAGCATTTGATAACTCACTTTGTAAGTGTGCCTAATTAATGGATGTTACGAATCGGTTTCCAGTCTTCATCTCACTTCATGTTATGATTTATTGATGTACCTATCTCCAATACAATTAAGAGCAAACAGAAAACACTCCTGCATCGATGGATTGGTGATTTAATGCCGGATGCAATGTCCAGGTCACAAACCGTTCTAAACCATTAAAAACATGACTCTTCCCTAAAACACCACACCGTTTCACAGGATTCTGAAAAACAATCTTTATTGCTCGTATCTGCCAAATTCATTCAATTGCTACGGAAAACAAAGAAAGCACTAAACAAGGATGTCTTATGGGAACCAGAATCTGGTCATGGTGTCGTACAACAAAAAAAGGCAAACCTCACACAGGTGTCGCTGTCATCTGGCTCCTGGGCAATCGACGTACACGTCTGTTGTCTAGCCATGCGATATCCTGTCCCTTGGCGACAAATGGCGTCACAGGACGTATGTTTATCACTAAACGTATAAGGTATGGGCAAAGAAAAAAAAAAAAAGGACGAGACCTTAATCCCACTCTAGATCACTCTCGATCGTGTGGGATCGTGTGTCCGTTGTCCGCCCTTTCGAGTACCTCCCAGTGTTAGGGGTTGGACAATTATCGGGAGTGTGAATAAGTTAAATGATTCGTCCACCGGTCGTCCAGGGAGAATGGCTGGAACACGGAGGGACACTTAATGAAGCGAAATCGAAAGGACATCCTAATGAAAACCAATGGCCAAAGAAACGGAAGGATCAGCAGAGAAGGTAGCAGCAAAGCGCTTGCTGGAATAGGAATAGCGATAAATTCTTCGGCCCTCGGTCTAGACACGCTTATCTGTGTTCTGTGTTGGTGCCCTGGTTTGCTGTGTCTCGTCCCATGGCGACCCTTGGCTGCCCGTCAAGCGGATCGATAATCTCGGGCCCGGTCGGGAGAGGATTCAGCATTCCGGAACGGTTTTTCGATGCGTTATCACCTTGAGAACGGGAGGAAAGCTCTTTTTCATGTACTGGCACGGGAAACAACCTGTTACAGTTACAGGATCTACCGTCGGGTCTAGGTGAAGCGCCCACGGTGAAGGACCGGTCTCCCTCGGGGTTCGTAGCGGGTGTGGGTTGGGTTGGCTGATGGAATGGTACACCTTATTTTAGCGCAACCGTGCCCGATGCATCCCGATGTGCTGTAGTAGTTGCCTGTTCACTCGTTCGAACGGCTCGGCGAAAGGCATACCGAGAGCTGCGTAATATACCGGAGGGACTCATCCCTTTTTGGACGTCATTGTTTTTCATAAACTACACCACCAGATACATGGTTAGATAACGGAGTTGTAATGAAAACATATCGATGTCCGTGTAGTTGCCCCTCGGAGCTTGTTGTTAGCTTGTTGTTTACTTGCTTTTACACGGACACAGGGACAGTTGGTGGAAGGAAGCGAAAGCGAAACCAGAGATGGTAAGGTAAAGAGAGTGAAAAATGAGGTGAATTCTAGTGAGAGCTTAAATCAGTGAGGCGAATGTGGGCTACACGGCTTGAAATCACTCTGAACTAAGCATACAAACAAGAGGTCTAAAATCATTTTTAATAACAGCATTTTTTATCATAAGAGAATTTGATTTTAAACATGATTGTTGGTGGATGTGTGTTGTCAACGTACGTATAATGTAAAACATACAATAAACCCATTTACTTATATTCTCAAAATAAAACAAATAAATCTCCTCACGACAGCCCAATGAATGAAAAGTTGCTCTAGATCTACATCTTAGAAATATTCTACAAAAATATCGCCATCTCTTTGCGAATTGCTTTTAAGCAGTTAACTAAAACCTAAGTCACTTATGTTATCAATATCAATTATCGCTAGTGTTCAGCTCATTCTGAGTCTTTCGAATGATCAGCTCTGAGGTATCCTTGACTGCAACCATTAAATGCTTAAGGATCTCTAATAATGGTTTGTCCAACAATCTATAGACTGCTGATAAAATTCGTAAAGCAATAACAGACAGTGACGATTCATGGTATGATCAAACTAAGCACATGCTTGAGGTACATATCCCCTCATCCTATACATGTGCTACATATACATATCCTACATATAAGAGGTTGACGATCCTAAATCAGCATTTATATAGCCTAAAACTCGATAAGAGAGTCTCGTTAAAGGACATCAGGAGCACTTACAAAACTAAAATTTTCATACGATGTCTCCGATTGGCCTCCGTCTCTTGCCCTGCCAACGGATTCGAAGTGTTAGGCGTCTACGGATTAAATACCCTTAAATTCTCTTCTGCTTACAGCTTCCTAGAGACTTGATCCATTGTAGCACAACAGCCGAAACTACATTGAAAACCGTTTTGAATTGCATTTTCACATTGGTTAAGCAATAAATATTGCATACAAGTAGAGAGAATAAAACCAACAGTTCAGAAGTAGAGAACTGCATTTTTAGTTGCACACAAATGACACACCAAATAATGCGTCATAGAGCTGAAGAGTGTTGCGAAAAAAACAACATACTGAATAAATTACATTTACACAGCTTGAGAAATGCCATGAACAAACTAAGCTAGATTGGTTCACAGTTGTGATTAAATTTGCTTAATGGCAATTAGGACAAATAATGGTCGTACGTGCATCTGAAGAATTGCCTAGACCAAAACATAAAACAAACACAAATCCTATTGCTAATAACCACTCAAAACTCAATAGTAGTGACATATATTTCGGTGTAATTTTGTTAGTTACAATAGTTGGTGATAACCGTTTAACAGTGGATTCAGTTTAAAACTTTTCCTCAATAAATTTTAAACATGTTTGGCAATACCAGTGAAAATTCAAAATTTGATTGCTGTGCAAATTTAAATAAAGGAGTAGGGAAAAAAGTTTTCAGAAAAACCTACTCAAAACTCAAGATATCAAATTATTCTCTCGATCAGTCCCGGAAAAAAGGATTTAAAATATAGAACCTCCGTCCAACAAGTTAGTATCGTTCGTACAGCAAATGTTGTTCAATAAATTCTAAAGCTTTAAATCAAGTGTTGTTTTAAAAAAACCCTTTACTGCAAAATCACAATAATGTGGATATCATACAATAAAGCGGATAAAGAAAAATCGAAATCATAGGTCACGTCTACTTATCTACATAGCGATCGCGATCGTTCTACATTTGTCGTTTGGTCTGGCGTCTGATTTTGGTTGCACCTGTAGAAAAGGCCACTCTTATTCCTGGAACTCCCACGGCGCGTGTTGACTGTGACAGAACTTAACTGTAACCAAGTGTTGTTTTAAAAAAACCCTTTACTGCAAAATCACAATAATGTGGATATCATACAATAAAGCGGATAAAGAAAAATCGAAGTCATAGGTCACGTCTACTTATCTACATAGCGATCGCGATCGTTCTACATCGTGTCTACATGCCGACCGTGAATTTCAATCGCCCAGAGATAAATCTACTTCGAATAAAAAAATATCATCACTTTCAACTCCACGACATGAGTATAGCTGATTTAAGTTAAATCAAAGACATGATATGAATTTTTTGACATGATGACGATGAAGAATTTGGAGGAATGGTAGGACACAGAGACATAACATATATAATCAAGAATATCAATATATTTTTCCTTAAGCGTTAGAATAATAGAGCTGGAAAATGATTTACTAATTCCACTACACAGTAGCGCACAAAGTAAAGACTGTGCCCACAGTAAACAAAGTCCCAATTAGTGTTTGATGACACAGCCTGCTACACATAACACACGTAGCATAATTGCAAAGTGCAACTCAGCTCTGGCATCAGCATGGTAGCTACAGTATTGGTGATAAAAAATTTATCTTCATTAAATGGCCGTTCGATGGAAAGGCACTATCAATTAATTCCACTCTATCACCGTGGAGCGCCATCTGGACCACTCAACCAGCCGAGCAGCGTGTCAAGTGCTTCATTAGACTTCAGTCAACCCATTAGCTACAAAACTATCCTCACAGCCTCGATCGAAATCCTGCAATTGGTATTTGTCAGCAAACACAAAAGAAACAAGCAACAGTGCCGTGTGTTATCCTCACGAGCGGACCATTTTGGTACGTTTATTTTCTTCCGGTAACAACTGATCGGCTGTCGCGCTCCAGTCAGACTTCTTCCAGCCTTTCGTTCGCCGCTGGTCTACATTTCACCAAAGTGATCCGCATGGACGAGCTGCCAAAGTTGGCAAATAAAACGAACGCTAAGCTTGGCTGGCACGAACGAGCAGGACGATTGGGAAACGGAGATGTTTTTCCTTCTTTCATTTAGCATACGCTAGCGATAAGGATGTACATGCATCAGTTCCCTTTCCTTCCTTAACCGCTTTCCCCTTTCCCTGTCCCATTGCTTACCCGACTTTTCCCCGTGGATTCGCCAAAGTGCAAGTGTTTTCCCATTCCACGTGCGTCTTGCGCACCGATTCGATTCGACTGTTTGGCAGCGTACTGCGTACTTACATAGCCGTCCCCCCGGTTTGCCGTACGAATTCTCCCACCAAGGTGACGATGGAAATGTGTCTAATTGATGTGTAACTTAACGTTTAGTTGATTTCAACAAGATTTGGCCATTAAAACGATATCTCTCACGTATCTCCAATCAAATCTGATATATTATGTACACCGCTTCGCACCGTGGCAGCAGCAGCAGCAGCAGCGTACGCGACCACTTGGTTTGGTAGTGGTGTCGACCGTTTTTTTGCCTTTGCTGTTTGCCGTTTGCCTCACCCAACACTTCTGGCGTCCTACAACCTTCTTGAAAAAAAAAAAGACAAACGCTCTTAAATGGCGTGAAGCGTTTGTCGCTTTTTGTTGCCTCTAGTCTGTCGCTTCTGACACACAATCCCAAAATCGAAGATTCGCTTGAGTAAATGACTCCAACGAAACTTGGTGTGTTGGTGTTTCGTTTTCAACTGTGTCTTTCCTATTCCCACTGTAGGGATTTACTCAATATTAGACCGATAGTTTGTATACTTTGATCGCTATAATATCATGTACTCTCGATTAAGAGACTTCAGGAACTCATCCCATACCTAAAAATCCTTCTCCAGTGAAGCTACGAAGCCTCCAAAAGCAAGGCACAAAATTGCACAACTTTAAGGCATTGAATGGGAATCGAAAACCAAACCACAAAAAAAAACCCCTATTCCCGAAGAACACACACCAACGACCAGTCAAACACATGCCATCGAGTGAGGTAAATACATTACCGAGATAAGATTGGCTAAAATACGAGCTGGAGCTGGAGAAGTTTGCATAAATCCTTCCACCGGGCCCGGAACCGGTGCAGGTCGAACCGTGCAGCGGTCGACGAGAGCATCGAAGAAGCCACCAAAAATTAAATTCAATCGACGCAAAACACGAGAACCGCCGAGCGTCTTGCGTTGGATCGAGCGTTGGTGCCGATTCGTGAATTGGGTGAGAACTTTTCGGATGTTTTGGGCAGGAAAAATGGTCTTCTTCCTTGTTTTTTTTTTGTTGTTTTCGGTGGAGACTTCGACGGTACGCCATTCGCCGAGTATTCGCTAATTGAGGCAATAAGTTATAAAACTGATAAGAAACGTTCGCAGAGAGGCAATTGACAGTTCTCGCAACGGAATGGTTGTGTTCGTTGTGTGTGAACGAGTTGAGGCAAACAAAACAAAACAAAACAAAAAACGAAGTCAAAACAAAGATTGGAAAAAAAACGAGGACAGTAACAAACCAACAAACGTAGCATACGGTGTGCCATGTGTGCTCGAACAAACGCGGTTTGATTGCGAATCGACGACGACGACGACGACGACGAATTGCCGCAGTGTATGTACCAGAAGTCTCCACCACGCACAATCTCACCCACACGTCATAAACAAGCGTATAAAGAGATAAAACTGTTGCTTATTAAAACTCAACGCTCATTCACCTTTTAGTGATTAGATTGTACATTAAACCGACGCTCCCCGAACGGAAGAAACTAAAGCGCACCGGGCCAATGTTTTGTCATCCTGCCCGGAGCACCCGGATCGTGACCGAACCTTGGGCAAGCGCCGACGAGATGAAGCATTAAGGCAACGCCAACAACTCTCGCCGACGACTAGCACCAAGAACCGACCGGCCTCACGGGCATCTCAAGCGAAGCATAATAAAGCGTACGATAATATAAAATATCAAATTAATTGGATTCATGATAATAATATTTGTTCAATTTACATTCCCCTGATCACACCGAGGCCCTCCGAGTGTCTTCCTGCCGCCGAGTGTGGGTAAATCCCCAAAACTGTGTTTGGTGTTGAAATGTGGCCCCCGGTACACATCCAACCGTTGAATCAATCCAACCAATTATCGCACGATAGTGGTGCGACAGGCCGCTATGGTAAAGGCGTGAGAGTTTTGTAGTCTAAGCACTCGCCGGACATGGGCAACGGTGGTACGAAGGCGTGAAAATCGCATGCCAGTTATCATTGTTATGGTCCCATTGGGCGGGATAGCTTGATGGCGGGCAGCCTTGAAATGCCATCCAACGCGCTTGATGAAGAAGAAGATGACGCGGTCCGCCAAGGTGTGCCGTGCCCCGAACATGTGTTTAGCAGATAGAGTGGACTATTACTCTACCTGTTTAATGGGACGCGGCCGCAGATGATAGTGGACACAGTTTTGTCCGTTTGAGCGCGGTATGGTAGACCCACTAGAAATGTCATATTTAACAGATGTTTATGTGTAGCTTAATTTAATCCAAAAACAAATGCCAAACATGATGTTTGCCATAACGCATTGTTTATATTGGCTAATCGAACTTATCGCTTGTAGCACATTTGTGTCGGAATGAATAAACAAAGGAAAAGTAATGTGTCGTGATAGGAAGAAAATTTAAATAGTTTCGTCATTATGCAGAGTTTTATATCATTTCTTGTAGTATTGAAGCGTTAATGGAGATAACATAATACGGTGGATTGTTTAGTTAAAACGAAGGCAAAGTTTACTTCAGAAGTTGCACAAATAAGAGGAAGCATGTTGTATGAATTTGACATACAAAGTTGAATAAGATATAATGTTACACACAGCTATCAAGAGTTTGATGCTTTGTACCGAAACTTAATTGACACATTGTCAGAAGTCTTTCAGGATTCGAAAGTATTACCTGTGTTTGGTAATAAAGCAAATAACGAGTGGTTTCGTGGAATTCTGAAGTTGCAAATATCTAATTAAGTGTGTTGTGTAAATTTCTTCTCTTCAGTTTAATTTCCGAGAAATAGCAATAAGACTATTACGAGCGAAAACACAGCAGCAACTCAATATTGGCGTCTGTATGGAGTGTAATTATTTTATGTTATTAGTGGAGGCCAATTGTTTAGCCAAATAATTGTATTACATTGGTTTAAATTGTCCATCTTAAGGTTAAATACAAGACTAGTAGAATTACTAGACAGGCTCAACACCGAACTGCAAAAGCCCAAAATATGAGCTCCAATGATTGACAAAACATCAAAAATGGATACAAGATTATTAGTTGAGATCCGTAAAAGAGGAGAGTCGATTACGGCAATAATTAAACTGAATATTTTGAATTTCAAGACCTACCACTATATTCTTTAATTAGCATAAATCGGGGAGCTTTCATTTCTACTTTCTAGCTGGTATCTTAAGTTCGTTTGTATGATTTCAATTATAAATAGAATGACGTATTAGTATCGAATTAGATAGAACAAGCTACACGATTGAACCGTCCTTCAGTGAATCAAATTAAAAGTACATAAAAGTAAGTGACATGCCAGAGATCATAGATTAGCATTTAGTATATATAGTAAAAAACAGAGGCGGATCGTGCCCCTTCGGGATCATGCACAAGGAAGTCGGGGCCCCAAGAATTCATCTGATTACTAAGGCCTTCGTTTTTCGGGGCCCTCCAGTCAATCCTCACTATGGGGGAACGGCCCAGATGAGACTTGAACTCCGGTCATGCCATGTGAAAACCGGCGCCGCTGTCGCATCACCACCGGGCCGTCCTTATAAAACACTAAAAGATATAAAAAATCTTCTAACTCAAATAGACGACCAAAGATGAGTTTTTGTAAGTCTCTATCACAGTACATAGTTGGTATATCAAATTATGGGCAAATATAAATTATTACTATAAACAATATTATGCATTTAGTTTTATAGTTGAGTAGCTATGTTTCTAATGCTTCAACGATTTGTGTTTATAAATTATATCAATTTAAAAACCTTTACTGAAATACCTGTTATGTATGTATTATATTAATATCTTGTCGTCGGACTGAAAACAATCGCTTGATAAAATTCAAACCCCTAGCATTGTGGTTTACATTTGAACAGAAGATTTTCCAATAGAGCTACGGTACATACATACATGTGTTAATACGAATTAACGTTACAATCAATAAAAAAAGAAGTAATATAGTAACAATAATGACTAGATATCTTTTAAGCACTAGAAACATAGTTTAGAAGCAAATTTAAATGTGATGATTTGGTTATAACAGATGGTAATCCAAAAGAGAAGACAAATAAGAGCACTAAATTATTTTACACTCGGTATTTCAAGATCTATTCAATCATTAATATATATCTGTAGTAAAGGAAGGTGTAATCGATAAGGTACGAATTGCAAGCTCAGCAAGAATTAGGAGGAGAACCTAATAAGCAGAGGCGGATCAAATCTTTTGAAGGATTCCCTAAACAGAATAGAAGTTGTGGATCTTTTAAGGTAGGTATGAAACGTGCGACCTTTCTTTATCTTTATAAGAGAATATCGCTCGTGGCTAAAGGCTCATGGCCCCCAGGACGTTACAGCCCGCTTTTAGGAAGAACCATCTTTGCTGATAAGTAAAGGGTCTCTGTCTACTGTGCTTATAGCATGATCTGCTCCTGTTATTAAGAAACAATTAATGTAACTGAATCTTTGAACTAAACTGAGTTTAATATAAACGTATCCTCAAGAGCTACAATTGGAAAAAAATTAAACTTTTCATTACTCTTGTTGTCATTATCAAGACAAAATGGATTTCGAATTATACATTTACCACAATATTCAATTCCTCCATTTAGCTTCCAACGTGTAAATTGAATCATAAAGAACCCTCGTGACAATCCTTTCTAACTAATCATTTTGCATACATTCAAATCAGTACTTCTTTTCTTCTCTACAATTACAGCAGCTTCATTGTAGTCAGCCATACGCTCCTGACACCCATTTACAGCGATTTCATCTCGCATGCATCGTAATGATAGATGATTATGCCATGGGCACTTGATGTATCGACCTTCTAGACACAAAGCCTTGCAACAAACGGCCATAGATGGGCAGCGGTTGTCAAACCCACAAGTGCGGCAAAAATCGGTTGCCCCCTGTTTCGGGATCTCGTTAATACATCATGCAAAATCGATTACTTGCTTGCTGCTCGAAACGTTTTGGGCCTATCAGCGCACCGTGTTACAATGTGTTTTTGTTGAATGTGTTTCCTCTTTTTTATGGTGTGTGTCCTGTCCTGACCGGGCGTGAAGAAGGTGAAGAAACTTATTTTCACAGTAATTAGATTGTAATTTATCATTTTACATACCCCACATCGCGCTGCCCCAACGGCATGTCACGGCCGAAAATGTAATCAGTGGAAGGTTTAAATTTTTTGTAGAACGTATTTAAGGATATTCAATTTTTTTTAACGAGTGTCCCTTTTTTTCTCGCGCACACATGTTTAAAGGAAAGGATTAGTAAGGTATCGAAAATTGTCTCCCTTGCATTATCTCGCTTGTCGCACAGGTTTGCTAGGTTAGATGGATGGGACCGAGTGGCCTATGGATGGGATCTTCCTCTTTTCTGGCTGCTGGTCCGATGCCAGCCAGTTGCTAAGGATAATGTTTTTATGGGGTAGATAAAATGGGTTATTGTTTCGTTATTTATCATGACATTTCAGTTACAGATTTGCAGGCCCATACCTGATCTAGGTTTCCTTGCGCACCCTGTGTGTTCTTAGGGACAGTGTTGTCAGTACTGCAAGGGGTGTCTTGTCCTGGGGAATGATGCCGGTGATGGTAATGGTAAGCAACCAGCACTCAGAAGCCTATGGTGAGCGATCGTTGCAGAGGGACGATAGACGCACCATAGACATCCCTTATTTTCAAATTGTCAAACGCTCAATGGCAATGCAAATGATGTGGAAGATAAATCTGTGCTTGCTATTATTTTCAAATTATGATGAATCGTCCTGCGAAGCTATTTACTTCATTACGCTACCAGAAATTGTTGGTATAAAGTCATTTTCATTAAAAAACTGATTTCAGTTGATAAATGAGATATACAAGCAATGTAAACGAGGATCTTACAGCATTGCTCTCTTTTAATATAAAATTGTATATATATTCTTTATATTTCATAATCGTTTCAGTTAAGACTGATCTCTGATTACTTCAAAACTATTAAAACGGATTGTTTTTACATGGGTTTAGTAGTATTAAAGCTTGAAGTACACAGAATTTGGTAGCATAAAGAAGGAGATGTTTCATATTGTATTGATTTAAAGTTTGCTCTAATATAACGAAAATTATATGGAATTTCAACTTGATAGACTCATCAGAAACGAGCCGATCATAGATAGCCAGGCTACTTCACAAATTATTAATACAATAAATAATCTAAAAAGCTTTTGTAAGTCAATATCAGCCGATGTTGTATTATTCTATTATGATGTTGAACTTTTCAGACATTCACATTTTGTTAGTGTTTAAAGCATTTTGATTTAAATTTATAGCCTTGTCAAAACAATTATTAAAAGCTTATTGAAATAGTAAAGTATTAAAATGACAGCTAGGAGGTACCAGTTCCAGTAACAAGTTAGATCTAAGTTTTCATACAGGAATTAGTTTAAAAACAATCAAATGAAAATAAAAATGTAACAACCTACCTACATCTACTAATCAATATACAGTAAATGTTACAAACTACCATTACTTTCTTTGAATTACACGTACAAAAATCAACAAACAATGTATGTCGTTTTTCATATTCGCTTCTATTTTCCTATATTTTTTCATCCTTCCGTTAAATATATATATATATATGTTCATATATGTATAATATATATATATATATATATATAATTTACTGATTTTTTCAGGGATGGGGGAGCGTGATTCCATCGTGTATACTGTTGACTGTGGTTCTATTGGCTGTTGTGGTATGCGGTTGATTTGTTTCTGTTGATGATGCGTTTATATTAAACTGTGTAAGAAACGGATTTCCAACTGGCCCTCTATCTTGTTCATTTGTGTGTGTTTGCTTTCTTTTTCATTTCCACTTTTCCAAACCATTCAAACGTGCGTAATACTATCGTGCAAATATGTTTTCTTTAATTGTGTGTGTGTGTGGTTTGAAAGATTCCATCAATCATCTGTGCTTGATACGAGATCGGTTGTACTTGTTCTATCTTGATGAGTGTATTTGAATAAAAGTGTGCAGTTTTCTGAATTTAAGCTTGCTTGTTTTGCAAATTATTTTCCTATTTTCGATTGTTTCTGGTTTGACGGTTTTGGCAGACCACTGATTCACTAAATCCCTTCAGCTGCCACATGAACCACCTGAAATGAATAATAAACAAACAGCGTGTGCGTGTACGTTATTTGTTGCTTCTTGTCTTTGATGTTTCCGGTTTACTAGTGTAATACAGCTGTATAAAAGTAGCTAGCTTTACAATACTAACGTGCAACGTACGCGCTACGTACACGGCACCCGATCGTGTTAGGTTTCGTTTGTAACAGAAATACTCTTGACGCTAAATTAATTTGTTCTACCAGTTTTGCTTCCTTACCAGAACGAACTTACTTACGAACTGCCACATCGTGTGCCTGTTTACTTGCTTTTTCCTATACAACATGACCCATACACACAAATTGTCCCTTGCCCATTTATGCGAATTGATTTCCTTCTATTTACACGTAGTGCCAACAACGGGCCAGACAAATAACCGCTAGGCCACCTGTTATCAACGTTATCTGTTGCTGCCCGTTTTGTGTGACGTCTTCACAAATCTTCTAACTATTTACAGGGGTTTTTGCATTGCTCTGCACGCCAAATAAGGGTGTCTGCCTTTACCGCTAAACCGTGCAGATTATCGTATCGGTTACCGGGTTTAATTTTTACCTATATTAACATATCTAAACCGCAACGATCCTCCCGGTAGTGGATGTGAAAGTACAAATTGTGATTAATTTTTCCACCTGCTGCCCCTATCGCGCATTTTCTAGCAATTCTGTTTTTGTTTTAATACAATGTTCCTCTCTTTGCTCACCCCGCCCTACACACTGCACCAGTTCCGGTTGCACCGGTGTGCGATGGAAAACAAATCGGCTATCGTTAATGAAAGTATTACTGCTGCACTGTGGTAGCATTTTCGAACATCGCACTAGTTCCCGCCATCCTGGAGCGTTTTGATGTGCCACGTGGACTTTCGTTATCGTTTAGTTTGTTTTTTCTCCTCTTATCGGTTTTGTATTTCTTCTCTTTTTATCACAGATTACAAATGCGTCTCTTCAACGAACTGTTGTTGTGTTTTGCGCTGTCAAAATGTTCCGTCCGGTTATGGCGCCGGTTACTTCGACAGCGGGCCGAAAGCTGTCAGGATGTGTTGGGTTATAAATTTTGTTTCTAACTGAATGCGAGACTTTTGTAAACGAGAGGAGTCGCTAGCTGTTCGAAGGATGCGATTTCGAACGGTGGAATTTGCAAAGTTTTCCTTGCTCTTGTATTCGTATAAAATTGCACGTATTACTTCGCCCTAGTAGGAAAATCCTAGATCTGTTATCCGATTCTTAACATAGTTTTTTCAGCTCTGTTTTCTTGTATGCCGATTTTCGTTTAGTTGCACTTGGCCCGCCTCAATCGTTATGCGTCCTGCAGTAATGTATGATCAACCTTTTGTAGATCTTGCCTATCTTTTTCGCATTTTTCGCTCCTTTCATTCTGTTTAGTGTTGATTAAGGTTCTGCTATTTGTGACATCCCTCGTAGCTCGTAAGGTATGCGCTCGTGTCGTATCATTCGTGTGTCGTATACGGTCGCAGGTGTTTTCGAACTCCATCGCTCAAGCCCATCAATCTCCGAATCATCATCAGATGGAATAGTGTGGAGTTTCGTACGAGCCACCAAAAGAACATTCTCCAAACGTATACGGTGTATGTGCGGTGGTCGTGTAGTAGCTGCTGCTTGTTTGATAGCTTGT
This sequence comes from Anopheles maculatus, assembly GCA_002091835.1. Lineage (NCBI taxonomy): Eukaryota > Metazoa > Arthropoda > Insecta > Diptera > Culicidae > Anopheles > Anopheles maculatus. The sequence continues at coordinate 92,663 of KZ061707.1, read as the reverse complement.
GTAATTTCCTGAAAAGTCGTAAGAAGAAAAAAACCATAATTAGTAAATCGGTGTGAAGGTAAGCAACCGTATGATTGAGCACAGCAAAGAATAGATATTAGAAAGCGCACGTTTTGGGACGAAACGATTGTGTTAATCGATTGGAATAGGGTGTTAATGACAGGAAGAGAACCGTAAACAGTTCAAGTCCATCCAGTTGGAGCTACAGGAAGTGTGTGTGTGTGTCTATTTCCAAAGATTCCCGTAACATCCTCCAAAAAGAGATCGTTGGAGGCGATCGGACGCGATCATAAAATCGATCCCAAACACCACCAAAGCACAAATGCCACTTAACTCTTTACAAAAAAATCACACATTTTATGACACCTTGACGAAACGCTTCCAGAGACTGCTGCTCGGGTAAGAAATTATGATCATCGCTCGATCTCTCGATGCGCAGCAGATCATTACGCAATGTCCGGTAGGAATGATGGTAAGCGAAGGAAGCAGCATCACAGCCAGAACGTCCGTATCGAGCTTTATCAACGGTTTTGGTGTGACGCATAGGTGCGGAGATGAGATGAGATGAGATTTATGATATTGTTGGGATCGTCTGCATTAATCTTTCCCGATGCCGCACGGTGCCGCGGCTTCGCACAAGCAATCCAACCGGGGCGATCGTTTGCCGGCATACTCCTTTGCGTCCGCTCACTAATGGTCGTTCTTGGCAATGTGTGTCGGCAAGCCAGCTTACTCTCGAGAAGGAACAGTAAGGAACGGTCCGGAGCAGTTGATTAAGATAGACGATCGCTCAGTACCGATAAGCATCATTAGTTCGAATGTTTATGAATGAATTAATATAAACCACGTCCGTCCCGGTGCGGGAAGAGAGGCCGTCCGTTCACCATTTTCGGCATACTTGATCGGGCGGTTCTCGCAACTGCCTTCTCACCGCGGGTAAAAGTGATCACATCGGTACGATACTGTCTCATTATAAACGCTGCCGCTAGAGTGTGTGGTACTGCTCCAAAAATATTCAACAGCCCGCTAAAGCGAAGGCGTACAGCGCACGCTGCTACAGCTTGCTCACAGCCAAACCAGACTTTCCGGGGCCCCTAGCTTCGAGGCTCCAAACGACGTCTACGTCTTCTTGGGCTTTTGAGGACCACTTGGTTTTTTTGAAGACCCATTTAACCAATAAAACAGAGACAGGAAGAAAAGCAACATAAAAAGCCCCCACAAAGAACGCGATCCATTGCGATCTTCGCCCCATGTCATCCGTCTTTCTTGTCGCACGATGGGATGGGTTGGTGTCATTGACGTTGGGCAAGCGCGAGAGAACAGCGCGAATGGGAGAAAACGCCAAAGAACCCAAAAAGCGGTGGATGGCACGGAAGGCAGAGGACAAATTTTTCCTTTATTCAAAACCCGAGCTAAATAAATAAAACCCACGCGCGTTTTTGGGATCGCCTCTTGTCCGGCCTTGAGAAAGAGCTCAACCGATCGGACGATCCTTTCCTGTGTCATTGTGCCGCAACACACCGCTCTCGCCACGAGGACTAATGTTTGTTGTCGCTAAGACTGTAGGACTTTATCTGTCCCCGGTCACCGGTTCCAAGCGGCACACCAATCACATCCCGCACAGATCTCGGGATGCAAACCATTGCCACACATTTTCTCTTATTATTTTTCTCTCTCGTCTTTTGTCTTAGCGCGTTTCAAGGTGCGGCATTTAATATGCGATCAGGAAATTTATTCCCGAACATCTATAAATCAGGAGAAATATATCCCGCACCGTTTGGAGCCGGGACCGGACACACGGAGATGCCACTGCCTGGAGAGGGCTAGATCAAAGAGATGATCGTACCGGAGCAGATGGGATGGGCAGGAAGTTGAGGTTGCAGGCCAATCACGGCACACCGAGAACGCAACAGGAACAGGTTCTACGAAGCACTGCCACTAATGTGCGGTCGAGCAGAACCTCTCGTTTGATGTTTCGGAACTAATTAACCGGCTGGGCCTAGCTTAGCGCTACTTTCGGTGACATTCTCGTGCAGATGAATCATTTTGTAGTCATGTTGATCCATTGTTGGTGTAACTTATTGTAAAGCTTCTTTGTTGGAGGACAGTTCTGGCCAATGTCAAGTGCGTTTCACATTACAGATGACAGCCGTCCTGCCCCAGTTTGCTGTGCACGTGACACAGACACTGTAGAAGGCAAACAAATGCATCAACCTTGGCACGCGTTGTTAAGCAAACAGCAGATTAAACCTTACACTTGATAGCCCATTTCGTGCAGCTTCCCGAGTCGAGAGCGTTATCTTTTACACAGCCCCCAAAACAACACCGGACGGTTGCAAAAGTCATCCCAACCGAACCGAAAAGTGTGTCATCCCGCCTTGGCACAACGGTAATGAATTTATTTCGCGTTTGAGTGCCACTATCAATATCAACCCGCAGTCGCCGAGGGAAATCTTCCTGTCCAAGGGGACGCACGCACGTATGAGTTGTGCGATTGGAAAAATGGAAACGGTACAAAGTTTTTCCCGACATTAATTTTGTCACGTGGATGAGCGATGGTACGCTGTCCAAACATTTCAAACACGCCGGAACACGTGCACCGAATGCTGAGTGGTGAGTTGATGAGAGACAGCATTGGTTGGGGTTGCCCGGGGATCATAAGGTTAGATTGGAGGTGGATGAAAATGGAAATCCCACTCAACACCGAAAAGAAGGACCTTTCACAAAGTGTGCCTCACTGATGCCTTTGCAATGTCTATGTGTATGGGTAGTTTATGTAAGTGTGTGTGTGTCTGAGTGTATGGGCAGGCGTGCCGTTGACGGATGTGACGAATTTTCCGCCGTATCACAATCATTAATCATGCCCATGCCTAAGAAGAAAGAAAGTTTGATGCACTGGCTCTGTGCCACAGAGTGTGTGTGTGTGTTTTTGGGGAGGAATCGTTGGAATGTGTGTGATGTGGGAGGACGAGCGTTGGATTATTGTGTGTGTGGGTTATTCAACTTCAACTTTGAAGTACAGTGCTTTACCTCCAGCGATGATGGATAATGTTCCCGAAATGTCGGTGAGTTTGTCGCTCATACATTCTGTTGGACGAAAAGGGCACGACAGACGCACTCGGACGTGTCACCAAAAAACAGAAAAAAACTGCAACCCCGACCATCAAAGCCACGCGGGCTC
>KZ061707.1:76982-84482 GCA_002091835.1 Anopheles maculatus | reverse complement strand
ATATTGTTTGCCAGATAGGAGATCGTGCTATTTAAACAAGAACTATCGACGCAACATCTCGGTGCATGGGAAGGGAGTTTATTCCACTGGGAATGGACTGCCGAAATGGGTGCTGCTGATACGATGAGTTGCGATGTTTTTGGTGAAGGTAATTTATTGATCACGCTCATTTAATATTGTTTACTACACTTGCCGGAAATGACAATTATTTGTTTTTTTAAATGGAGCATAAAGAGTTGGTGCAACATTTTATCCTTTTACGATAAGAATGGTTAAACGGTTGGTCTGAACGAGTACGCCCAAATGTAGGCAATTTGTGTTGCATGCATCGAATGAACTAGAGTGAATTGTTCATGTAAGCTAGGTGTAAGTTAGACCAAGACTGCACAGATTGAGAAAGCGTAATCACATACTTATATAGCACAGGCCGAGTTCAATTATTAATTGGATATCGCAGGTCGTGTTATTCGACCTAATCCGTTGAACAGCAACTACCATTACTCAACACATGCTTCAATCTGCCAAACATTCATACGGATGAGCTGGTGGATTTGAATAAAGAAACAAAACCAAGAACCATTAGCCAAACCTCTACCGACAGTGACGAAATCGGACACCCATCCATCCCATCGTTGCGTCCTAGCGTTCATCTCGTTTGGCATCCACATCGGAAAATCTATCAAGCGTTTAACATTACGCGCTCGAGCAGTGACGCCACAACGAAAACGAAAAAAAAACAGGGGCCAACAAATCAAAGTGAGAATTCTGACACCTTGCAACAATCGGAAATCGGAATAAGTCAATTTGCGAACCATCCGGGGCGGAGAACCCGGCATTTTTGTGCTCTCCCCCTTAAAGCGAAAGGAAAGCGAGCCAAAACTTTGCCACGCCGAAGCGGATTCGTTCCCCTTCCCCGGTTGACGCAACCGAAGCGGAAAAGCCACGGTGGGCCATATGGGAATTTGAGGCCACGGCGCCTATGACCGCCCCTCGTTCGCCGTTGATGTTGATAGATTTTCGAGGTTTTTAAGCCCCGGCTGCCGGCCACCGGGAGGTATAAATGCGTTGCCGAGCGCAAAAAATGAGCAATAAAGCAATCCCTAGCATGAGGTGGCCGGTGCCTGCCGTGAATCCTGAAACCCTCCTCCTGTGCCTGTGAATGAGCCAGATAGGGAGGGAAATGTTTTTATCCCGAAATCTCGCCCTAGCTTCTTGCAATGTTTTGCGGCAGTAGGGATGAGCGTCAGCATCAGGAAGCAAGCAGTAGTGCAAAGGGGACGAAATCTTGATGACTGTGCGTGATAATATATCCATTATCCGATTAAGTTAAGTGAAAATGCCACTTGTTATTTAGATATTCATTGGCCTCCGGGCGAGACGAGCGCCTGCCATGGCAAAACAGACTGGACCGCTGAGTGTTTTGGTAAATTTTCGGAACGCGGCTGAAGTTTGTGCCGTAGTGTGTCACCGTTTTGCGTTGGCTTTTTGTTACGGCGGACTTGATAAAGAGGCTTTTATAAGCCCGCAGGGAACTTGGGACTGTGAATGTGTGTGTGTGTGTGTGCGGGCACAAGAATCAGTAGGTAATGCTCATCCCGTGCATCAAAAGGACTCTAGCGGAGTTTCGGGAAAATTCTCCCGAGGGTTTGTTTTGAGTTTTGAGCTGTCGTGAGTGAGTGGCAGAAGCCAGCAGAAGCAGTCGCGTATGACCTGCCCCGTTTGAGCTGTCACGACACTCTCTTATCCGGTGGGTAGACCGAAAAGTGAACAGATGACACCGATGCCACTTTGGCCGGCGCTGGGCCGTGGATAGGCTCCGTTGCGTCGCTTATGCTCTCGTTTCAATTATCGCACTTTCTGCCACTGCCTAATGATTCCATTTGCGAGGTCCGCTTCGGGTAGATCCGTCTGTCAAAATGGATGAAATGATTTTAATTTTCATCATGGAAGGACCACGAATAGATGGGACGGACACGGACACCTCCTTCGAATCAGCGAACGATCCTCGTGAGCGTTCCGTGCTCTGCAGATCTCACATACCGCACGAAGGAAACCGGGCTTCGCTTCGCAGTTCCAGATGGCGATGGATTACACAGCGTGGGGTGGTATAGTTTTCCCTTTCCAATTTGTTGCGTAGAATCGAATGCAAAAAACTTTCCGCATTCATCAAGCATTCCGGCGAAGAATGTTTTAGAGCGATATTTGACAGCCGAGATTTGACGAGACACTTTCGGTGACGCGATTGCTGGTACCATCGGGGGATTAGTTTCGCTATTAGCAGCTGTTTGTCCCTTTGGCCAGCTTTTTTTTTCTCGTCCCAACTTTCGCCATATTGCGGCTCTGTTCCAGTGTCGGAAAACGAATCTTCCCAGAGTCGTTAGATTTATTTATATTTGATATTTTTCCCAACCCCAACCCAGGCTCGTGCTGCCATTCTCGGTGTCCCAGATGACGACAGCGTACCATTGGCAGGTTCGTCGTTTCCGGGGTGGTCTGCAACACAACCGTGTCAATTTTCTCGGGGGGAACCGGTGAAAATTCATCACTAATTAAAACCGTACCGATTTCATCAATTAATTAAATGCTCGGTTCGGTGGCATTTTTCATGGCTGCCATGGCCGATTTAATTTTTCGCGCCGAAAGCCTGGGGATGGTGGGTCAATGGGCCGGAGTACGGTATGGAATCGAATGGAAAACCCACAAATTGCGCACTGTTCTTGCAAAGCGATAGGGAAGGCGTGAAACCGAATTGGACGTGCTGGCAAAACGATTTGAAATTCGGAACCAAATTGAAAGTGAAAATGCAAATTGATGGCAGACGGGCAGGCGCAAAACGGGAGTCGTCCAGGAGGTTGTATGGGTATTATTCAAATTAAATTAAGGACTTGTGGAGGGCGGGAACAGCTTCACAAGCGCGCGCACACACACACACACACACACAAGACAGATAGACTGGATCCCCTGCTCCATAAAAAGGGTTGTTGAATAGAAAATTAAACTTTATTATAATTTAATATGATTAGTCCTACAGCGTTCCCAATCGTGGCGATGGGACATTACGGTGGTAGAATAGAATGTTGGGATTGGCGCATTGGAGAAGTCCGGTTGTGACCGTTTGGTAGGACCTAATTTAAAATTTAATCAATAGAATAGGAAAGCAACCTCCGTCCTTCGATTAGGTATTTTCATCTTGACCCTCCATCTCAAACTTGATGATAACAGGCCTATTGTTCAACCAAGAAGTACCAAAGGAATCTGTTATATCTCGGAAGCTTTTAGGTCAAATTTTTTTGTGCAACATTCAGTACAATTACAAAAGGTCCTTCCATTAAAAGCCATACATCATTGCTGTGTTTGACAGCTGTGGCAGGATAAATTACGCTTATTCTTCTAGCGTGAAACTGTCCGTATTATGTCATACCTTTCGGTGAGCACACGACACGAGAAAATAAATCGATCAAAATACCTTTGTGCTCGTTGAAATTAGCTCCAGTGCAACACGATGTCCTCCTACCATGGCTGTGTGCTTGCCAAAATGGGCGCAAAACACACTTTAAACCGGCTCCATAATTCACCGGCTCACTCATTTGGCCCCCTTTTAGACGACACTGGCGGCGCGTCAGTGGGGGAGTTGGCAATGAAATTGCACAAATCCCATGCACGGATGGAACCTCCAGATGGGCTTCCCTTTAAAGTCATCGTTGCGCGACGAGTGCTACAACCAAAAAAAAAACACAGACTCTCCTTTTTGGCGTCGTCGTTCGTCCTCGGTCGTTGTCTAGGATAGTGGTTCTTTCTTCTATTTCTTCAGTGTCGGCTAAATACGATGACACAACCCCCGTACCGCATGCAGCTCTCCCGTCAGAGCCCTTAATAAACACATTAAAGTTTCATATTATAAATGACTTTCCAGCGCGAAACGTATGCCGACGTCGTAAATTATGGTCCACAACAGCCTCCAGGGCAGGGTTTGGTGAAATGTCCCGACGTCGTGAAAGAGAAAGTTCTTTTATTTTGCGGGAGAAAGAGAGAGCTGCCGAGTGTCGAATAGAGTCGGGAACCCTCACTTTGATCCTGTCGGTAAACAAGGCACCCCGAGTCCGCCTACCTACTCCGGGATGGTACTGATACAATCCCCCGACTTTCCCGCCGTGATTATAATCATCACTTAGCCGTAGCATTATCGATGATGTTGTGTTGCTTTGCTCCCTTCCGTGCAAGGACTCTCGTGTGGTAACAGTGTGTGTGTGTGTGTGTGTGTGTGTGTGTGTGTGTGTGTGTATGCGTTGGGTTTACATGCGTGTGATGCTGGGCCACGAATTTGGCAGCGTGTAGGGCGTCGCATTAGCGCGAAACAAAACGCAAACGGCACACGTCCTGGGCACCGTTGCAAGTCATTCGGGGAAGAGTGATGATTATAATAAGAAAGGTAAACAGTACCATCAACATCTTGGCATTGCATTAGCGCGAAGAAAAGTCTCGCACGCCGTGAGCTCATGCCCCGTTGGGAAATTGGCCGTTGGGGTGGAACGAGATTTTCCCGTGAGAACGGCAAGAAAATGCAGCGCGCTATCGATTCGCTTGCCGCGTAAGGTTGAGGTGGGACATTGGTAGGATTCTCGCAACACGATCGAGCCAGTGAGGGAAGAATGGTTGCAAGAATGCTGATGCTGATTGCTTACCTTTATGATCACGACCACCCTTGTCCGGATCGAGGTCGTCCTTGTCCTTCTCGTCGTCCGAAACCATCGCATCGTCATCGTCGTCCGTCTTGTTCTTTGGCTCCCACGTCATCTTGTTCTCCTTCTTGAGCCGCCGCCGAGCGTTCGCGAACCAGGTGGACACCTGCGTCAGCGTCATCTTGGTGATGATCGCCAGCATGATCTTTTCGCCCTTGGTCGGGTACGGGTTCTTCTTGTGCTCGTTCAACCACGCCTTCAGCGTTGCGGATACACAAGCACACACAACGTCTGACACATTTGGAAAGGCAACAGTAAATAAGCGGAAGAAGTATAACTACCATTAAAATGACAAATTGTCTTCGCTTCACGCTCGCGCTTGTGTACCAGCTGTCTGGATCGGTCGGTGGGCGCACCGTTTCTTCCAGGCGACCTTCAGCCACACTCCAACAACCGATCAAAGCGGCCCAAACGGTTGGTGGTTGCTTCATCTCCATACCATAGCACCCATAACACACAGCGCTCCAGACTTGGTTGGTCTTTTTCTTGGGCCGAATATATTCATAATCATAAATCATGCATGCAACCAGCGGGTGGAAGCTGACCCATCCACAGCACCGCCGGTACACCACTCACACACAGCCCAGAACACAGGCCCAACCCTGCAACGGGACCAATGTGACAGCCCCATAAGAGACGGCGCGAAACATGTCACACGTTGCCCGTAGTCTCGGGGGTTGTCCAGAACAAACTTCGGTCCAGGTCGTGCCTTCAAGAATGTGTATGCCCTGTATGCCCACAGATGCACCAGAATGGTAGAGAGGCTTGTGCAGACTATGTGCAGCAATGCCTTAGGACCTAGACAAACGATTCTTCCCGGAGGTCGCCGTTCGGTGGTACATAAATATCAAAGCAAAATAATTATTTATTTGTCTGTTTGTTTGCTAGCTACTTTGTGTTGCCGGAAGACTTGGCTATTCTTTAGATTCAGGTTTCGGGATTGTTGTCTACCTTTTTTTACCTCCCAATCATCGTTTATTCGATCCGAATCGTTGTCTTGCTTAATCCATATGCATTTCTATGTAACCGTTGCCCACTATTGCCCGTCCACGACTAATTCATTCGCTAGCTGGGTTTTGTTCTTGCTCTTTTCAGGTCCTCTGATGAGTTATGACCCTCGAAAGGAGTAATTTATTCAAGCTGAAATATTAGTTCCAGGTCAATTCGTGACTAATAAATTCATCATCATTTAACAAATGATTACAATCATTCTTTACCACTGCGCCACCGGTCGTTTTCCGATGCTCCCACAAGTCACACAATAGGGAAGCGAACTCGATCGAGCCTCCATTCAGATCAAAGCTCATTTAGTTAGATAAGCATGACATAGAAAACTCGTACCTGAAAGAATACATATTTAGTTAATCCCTCGGTAAGAAACAGCGTGATAAGACTGATGCCTCACGGTCAGCTTAAAGCGAACCAGTTAGTGAACTACACCTTTGAGGTGGACAATCGTGGATTTAAATCGATCTTCATCCCGATGCCCACTGGTATGGCGGGAATCGTTTCCGCCCAGAAAAGACCGGTAGCAGCTCATGAATTGGAAGCTCGTGGCATTGTAACAAAGTGAGAACTTCGCCGGCATTCTTCATAATCCAGGCACCGAGAAATGAGCCGGGACCACCTCGGGTGGCCACGGTCGGCTACTGCATACCGGGCTGGTGAGCATCGCTCCCTGCCACCCGGTGCGGAGGACCACGCGCTGCCATCGTATTATTTATTTGATAAACCAAATGAGCATCAATTCCGTGGCTAAATACAGATGTTATCGGACGGTACGGCCCAGCAGTGGAAGGCGCTCGTTCGCTCCTACCGGTATTATGTTGTGTCTGGGCCATATTACAGCGCACAATCTCTCGAACGCTCACAGATCCTTCGTACGGGGCGTTTGTGAGAGATCACTCACCGCCGATAATCGGCAAAACCATCACCCAGGGACTCTGCCTAAGCCTGGGCAGCAGCAGCAGCAGGAGGCAACGTGTTCGTGAAAAACGGCTACCGTAGCGACCCGGTACGATTGTTGTCGATTTTGATCTTGTTTCTTTGCCCTATCCTATCTCATTTCTTTCTCGCTTCTTTAGCTTCCGCGTGCTTCGGTGGTCATTCAATGTTGCCATTTGCGGGCCAGCGTGCCGATCCAGATGGAGACGCTCCCGAACTGAGCTGACAAGATCAGTCTTATTCTCGATGTGTCGTTAGGGCTCGGAATCGTGCGGGATAAAACCGAAACGTAAAATCCTCCATCAAGATTAATAACGGGTAATGAGCACCAATTAATTAAAGTTGAATAATAATCGGCCACCGTGCAGGCATTCTGCGCACGTTTCGCCAAACGAATTAAAAAAAAAATCATTTGCGACATCAACAAAAGCAAAACATGAACTTTTAAAAGGACTTTTTTAAATTGACTGTTTTGCAAAATGGATGGTGCTTGCTGGAGAAGGTTATAAAGCTGATAATGGGCCAGTCACAGTCTGCCAAATGAGCGTCACAGCTGTGACGTGACAGATTTGGTCCTACAGTAAGTATGGGAGTGCAACAAAACAATGAAAAAAACCCCTTCAAATACCACAAAACTGTCACACACAGTACAGTGCAGAACGAGCTTCACGGGCTTGTGGTTACGGCTTTCACTCCGGACTGACGCGCGTGATCCGAAAGCTTTCCACAAAAAAAAAGCAAAACCTCCCGTCAGGATTTGTGCATCGGTCCCTGTCAATCATGTGGTTTTTCACGGCATGTTGGGGGGGGGGGGGGG
>KZ061707.1:23655-76955 GCA_002091835.1 Anopheles maculatus | reverse complement strand
GTGGGGGGGGGGCGGTTAGGCAAGACTTGCTGGAAATATGAAAATTAGCAAAATCACCATCGAATGCACTTAGCGTGAGTAGTATACTAATTTTTAGCAAAACTGACGGGACATTCGCGGTTGATTGCTCGCTCGTGAATGGTGCTGGTCGCCTGCCGCTTATTCACTCCACGGGATGTCACACGAATCGAATCCCACTTTTTGTGCGACATTCATTATCACCCACATTCTAAAGGGACGGGTCTGTTGGTTTGAGCGTGAGAGATCGTCGGATGCCGTCGGATGAACTATTGGGCCGTGCCGAGTTAATGTTATTTATATTCCACCGGATTCTGTCCGGTTTCGGACACTGAGGGAATGTCTGAGGGCGCTCCGAAGGTGTGGAGGGAGGGCGGGACACGATCACGAACTGGCAAATTGAAAAATAAAGCACAAAAATGGCTTCACCCAGGCCATACCGAGCGTACTGCTGTTGTGGGTTCGCTACAGGAACTACGAGGGAATGCAATTGCTCGGTTCGATGTGACAAATGGGTTGCACAAGAGTGTGAGGCACGTTATTATGTTTGTTTTAGCCTGTGTTTTTTTCTTCTTTTGCTGCTCATTTAATGCAGACTGCTGCTAAATCTGCTGCTAAAACTCGCGTTCCACTGCACAGTGCAGCACATAAATCATCCATGATTAAGCAGCCAGTCAAATGGACGCAGCAGGTTCAATGGGGATGTTATCAACTGTTTTGAAATAAAGATAAACGCAACCGTTTAGCCTGTAGTCTGTATTCTCTCTAACGTATTGAGAGAGTGTTTTCATGTTGTTTTTCAAAGAAATTGACACACAAAATAAGCAAAGAAATCATCTTCAAATGAAGTCGAATGTGTAATGCAACAACGATGCTACAAGCACAGTTTTGTATTTAGGTAATAGTTCCTGTGTGCAATAAGCGGTAAGGTGAACTTGAACAACTTCCTCCACCATTCTCCAAACATTAACCGCAAACATGTTATGATGAAACACTTCAATGTGTGTGTGTGTGTGCGTGTATGTTTGAGTGCATATGATTAGTATCAGTCCACCTCGCAAACATTCCCCAGGTATTTGCTAAATCGCTCCAAGACATGCAGTTCTCGTTTTTGCGTTTTTGCATTTTTCGTACGCAAATTCGTTTGCATGATGGCAAGTTTTGTACGTGAGCGTATTGGTGTGTGTGTGTGACAAAGTTTTCCCGCCTTGGGACGAACCGACGGAACCGGCCTTTCCCCAGCGGTACACATCGTGGTGACAGACACTCTCATTATCGTCGCCATGTTATTATGTGCTGTTGTTAATTAGTAATTTTGATAATTGCAACAACACGTATAAAGATAGCCATGTTTGCCGTGTTAATGCAGACGATGCGTCGAATCAACCAGGGCCAGATTAGTGCACGAATAGTACGCGAATTGCAGGAAATCATGTTTACAAGCCGTGATAAGATGTGGCGAGTGTATAGCGCGTTCGCTGTTTTTGTGTAGAATTGATCGGTATTAACGAAAGAACTTGTTTGAATTGAACTGACTACAATTTCGATTATTTACAACTCTTTATTACGAAAATTTACAACTCTTTTTCAAATGTCAAACTCATTTTAAATTTTAATTATGTCAATTTGCTAAATTTCGCTCTACAAAGTTGCAAATACTTTAAATAACTTCACAATTAAAAGCTTTTAAATATTATATACAACATCTCCAAGCATTTACAACTTCCTTGACTTATACTTCATCGTCCAAAACCGATGAAGCATACCGAGGGTACTCTTCTTAATTTACGCGCGTCCCATATACCACAAAGCCCTTGACGTTTTTTAATGACATTACCTTGTCATGGAGGCTTGGATGGCGAATCAGTGGACACCACAATCACCGACCGATTGTGCCGGACACTGAAATGCACTTTTTCAGTGTGCGTGCCCTGTCGCGACTTTTATGCCTGGTACACATGCTCACACATGTCTAGTGCAGCACCGTTACCGGCACAGGTAGCAGCAAATTATCATATTTGATTAGGTATTAATTACATGCATTTTCGTCTGCATTTAATTACAATGCGCCCGGGGTATGGTAATGCACTCTTGCTGTTCCCGGTTAGCTCTCGCGCGGCTAGCCTTACATGGAGTGACGGACTTTTATTTTCATCAACCACATCACAATGCCATTCCAATGGGGCTTCTTGTCACACCCTCCAAGCCCTCCAACCGGGCACACCGAGCAGACCGGTTCGATCAAACCGCACCAGGGCACAATGGCAAATCTATGGCTGATGGATATTACGTGCATTTGATTGCCCATTATTAGGTGCAAATATTGTTTTCAGTTTTCAATGGTCATTTTTTTTTTGTATGCACCTCCTCCGCCTCCTTTTTGTCCACCCGTTTATTGTCTCAGTTTTGTATTTTTATCTGATACCCAGGCGGTGTGCATTTCGAAACATACGTTACGAGTTGTTGTTTGCATGTCGCTCCAATTTTGGTGCAATTTGCATCGATGCCCGTAATGGAATAAGGTTGTAAGGGTACGTTTGTTTCCGCGCTAATTCGGTACTAACGCTAGCGCTAATGGATACGTTTTACGAGCAATATTTAGAGGACAAGATTAGCTGATTAGAGCAACTACCGACCGGGTGGATAAATTGGAAAACGAATTGAACGTGTGAGGAAGGCTGTGTGGTATGGCCAAATGTTGTTCTCTGTCCTGCGGGATTGACTAAACGCCTATTATTAGGACTTCAACAGGGAAGAATGTTGGGGCTCGGAACATTGATGCCTCGTTTGTTCTAAATACCATCAATTTCTTAGCTCCGGATAGAGTTTTAGGAGCTAGGTAACTATGTCAAGGCCTCACAACCTGAGCATTCGTCCGTTCATCGATTAAACAATTGACTAAGATACATCTTATCACATTCCTTACATGTTTCTTGTTGTTGTCTTGAACTTCAGATTCTAAGTCTTAAGAATATTTATAATATATTATTAAAAGAACCAAAAGAAACGGGGCGGGCCGGTGGTGATGCGACAGCGGCGCCGGTCTTCACACGGCAGGACCGGGGTTCAAGTCTCATCTGGGCCGTTCCCCCATAGTGAGGATTGACTAACCAACTATGCGGTATCAATTAGTCTAGTAAGCCAGAAATGGCAGGCATGACCTTAAGAGGTCGTTAGGCCAAGGAAGAAGAAGAAGAAGTAAAAGAACCAATATTCAAGTTTCTTATACAGATAAACTTTAGATTTTGCAATCAACATATCAACATATAATCATATAGATGGAAATTTAAATTTCTTAACTTTAAAGTTATTGTTCACGTGGTCAAGAACACTAAGGTCAGCTTTTATTAATATTACTCTTAGCAAAACATTTGATTAGATTTTTTCTGTGCGCAAATTGCACAAGAATTCTTCCATTTTCATAGTCACCCTTACGCGGTTACCCGGTAATCAAAGCGACCGGGTTCTTTCACAGCTGTTTCGGTGACGATGACACCAAGTTCAGGGCAAATCTAAACTTTAAAACAAAAGCCATTGTCTACCAGCCTGCATCGTGACTGGTTGATAGTAGTAGCGGCAGCAGAAGTATTGAAAACCGTAGCGAAAGTTCCTACTCACGCGCAAGGGTCGGGAAAACTAAATTCATTTTCTCCTCTGTAGTAAAAAGTTTTCCTTTACCCTGCTAAAGTCACTTTCGCTCGAAACATCCACCGACGCTTTGTGGGGGAGCACTGGAACCATCAACTTTATGTCGGTGCGGATGATTCCCGTACAAACTATTCAGAGCATCAAGAGCGCAGCCCATTCTGCAAAAACTTAAAACAACTCCCCACTCACTCACACAGCCATAGCGAGCCTTAAATCCTCGCTCGAACACTGCGGGTAGTTTGCGAAAGGACGAGACGAGCTGGGCGTGAGTGAGGTTCGCGCCGGCAAACACTTTTAACACCGTGTCGTCTTTCGGTTCCACACCGATCCAAAGGGTCATAAAAATGGATGTGAAACAATAGATTTAATAGTCGTACTACACTACTACGTACAAGCGAAACTTTTACTTGACGCCTCCCAGAGCTCTCGCGCTCATTTCTCTCTTGCTCTCGATCGAACGGCTTCGGGAAGGGAAGGACCACTTTTGACATGTACCATAAATTACAATTAAGCTCAACACATGTATCAACTGCACCCGGGACGTCTCGCCATTCCTCGCCGCGCCTGTGCGGCCACATCTTGCTGTTCCGTTCGCACCGCATTCGGTGTGCGTTATCCTTATTGCACGGGGATGCTACTCGCGCGAGTCTCATTTTGACACTTGTGCATTGCGCGAGACTGTGGTGGAGCAATCAATTTCGGGAACGGCGTCGTGTATATCTCGCTCACTCTTTCTTTAATACTCGCTCTCTCGTTCGATCTCCCAGCATGGCCCAGCAGTTTGGTGTGCGTTCGCGTGAGAATTTCCACCGAGTCGAAAATGATGATATCCCGCGTGCCAGTTCTGCCATCACCCCAACCGGATTTGCATGCTCCAGGGCGAGATTTCCAAGCAGCGAGGTCGCGTTTTTCGCAAGTCGCCAGCGCGCGACGGAAAGCGAAATCTAAACGATCTCGTGTACGACAACCCAAATAGCAAACTCGCTAACGAACGCGAATGGGCCAAACGTCACCGCGCTAATGTCACGTCCGCCCGGGTTTCGGTTCGCTCTAAAATGGCTGGTTTCGTCGATGACGATGGGTTTAATTTTAGATGGCTGGTGCGATACACATCGCCATTCCCAATTTTGCCGTGAGCGGGTAGCAGCATACTTTGCGCGTTCCTCGTTCTTTTTTTGTTTTTTCGTCCACTGTCATTGACTTCCTTCTTTTTTTTTTAAGGTAGGGAAAATTCGAAACAAACCACCACCACATACGACTGCGTGGTGGTGTGAATGGGTTTATTTTGAGTGTGATAAACCGGGGCCGTGATGAAGATGCAACACACAGACCAAGTTTATAACGACTCTTGTACTCTTCCCACACTGCAGCAGGGACACTACACAAAAACCAAAAAGAAGCCCTGGTTTGTTGTGTCAGTGAATGACAAAAGAACAAACAAAAACGAGAATAAAAAAAGCCACAACAAAACATGTTTTCTAAAAATTGCATTTGCATCGCTCGTTGCATTGCTTCTGCACTCCCTGTACGTGCTCGGCTAGGATGCGACAGTCTGTTGTCAAATTTGTTTTTCTGCTATTTCTCACCAACCTCCGCCATTTGACCCACACGCGCGTATTGTTTCGTGTGCAGTTTGTTAAAAGTCGCGTCTAAACAAATTGAATTTTTCACCCGTTGTCTACCATCTCTAGGTCCACTGGTTTCATTTTAAGCCCCGTTTGCCACTTGCCAGTCCGTGGTGGCGCTCTAATATCGAGCGTGTGTGTGTGTGTGTGCTGTAGTAGTATAACGCCAGTTCAAAAGTGCTCCGAGAGCAAGCGATCCGCCACTCGACACTCGTGTAGAGATGATGCCAAATATCCGGTGTTTAGCAAGCTGATAACATGATACCCCCGAAAAGCTCATCTCCCGACCGGGGCGGGTGGAGGTGATGGTGAACATTTTGGCGGTGATGTTCGAGTTTGCTCAAGGATAAAAAAGACATAAACGGGCTAAACGGTTGCCCTGCTTTATAGCGATCGATCGTTTGTATGGACTCGGAAAAGCAGGAAGTTACCGTAAGTGAAACAATATGTTTCTTTTACTGTGCTTGTTCTGTTGATGTTTCTGACTTTACTAGGCAAGTTTAAATTGTTTTAATAATGCAAAATAATTGACCTTGAAAAGCCAATATTTACATTCTTCTCAGAGTATTTTAAAGTTGCTTGCTAAACTAAACAAATATTAGTAGCACACGTGCCTAACTCAAAACTTCACTTCTTAGTGTACTCGATAAATGTTCAAACTAAAAGCAAGCAACAACTATTGGGTGTATAAGTAAGTTTAGAACGTTTTACATTAGTACATTTAGTATTTTTTATTTGCAGTACATTAGAGTCTTGAATATTTAATCTCATTAATCATATTTATACTTTGAAAATTTAAGCAATTTTCTGCACAGTTTACAGCGAAAAATCATAATTTTCATAAATTGAAATATAATAAAAACTGAGGTTTTTTTTGTTGCAGAAAACATATGGAGCAGAATGTTTATGGTGGACGAACGTATAACAAGTGGTTATCGTATAATAACTGTTCAAAAGAAGCGATTTTGATGACGAAGATAACACTTTCGTTGCTGAGGAATGTCGAACGGAAGCTTAATAGTTTTCTAAAAAACAGGATTTATGTTCTAATATTATTACTATGCTAATCCTTCCCATAGAAAAACATACGTCAAATCTAGAAATCTGACCACCTCAACCGACGCCGGAGCGAAACATTCAATTGCCCAATCTTGAGCACTGTAAGTGGTGGGACCCGAAGGACGTTGTATACTACGAACCACTTCTGTTGTGTTCATACAATCGTACTGACAGAATCGCTCTCATTGAGCCGGACAATCCGGCAGCCTTTATCATCCGGGTCGGCCGGTTAATCGAAGATGCGATGAAATAAAGCAAATGTTTAAATTCCTTTTTGAAAGATTAAAAAACTTATTCGCATTTTGGTTTGTTGCTACTCGAGTTACGTACGAAATAACTTCCGAGTGCTAAAATTCGCTTGTTTCTTTCTTGGTCTCAAAAGACCGGTATTAGTTTTGATCCAGAAGTTCATAGATTATGAGAACAAAGATGCTTTAATTACCTGAAATTTGAAGAAAACTAAAACACAGAAAGTTTTCTTGCACACCTAATACTAGCCATGTTGTAGTGCTACCCAGCCACACACTCACTGTCAGCGTAGAACAATGTTGTACCGGTTACTACTGACACACGACACACCGATAAAACCGAAAACCCCAATCCGACGGACGGGAAGACTTCCCCAAATCCCATGCCACCGAGCACCGTCCGGAATGCGGATCGAGTAAATCGCCGTGACTAAAGCCCCGAACCGAATGCTTAACAGCCCCATCCAAGCATCCCGTCCAGCCCGTAAGCAAACGAAATGGCAGTCAGCAGCATACACATTCAAAACAAGATGCAAGGCAAAAAACAAGAACAAAAAAACCGTATACACAACGACACAAGCACGATAAAAAATAGCAACAGCACGAGCGAACGTTCGGGCGCAAAACCCCTTGTTATGAAATAGTCATGCGCATTTATGTTCAACGAGCGGGGGGTTGTTTTTTTTTTGTTTGGTTGGTGTACATATGCAGCGCAACATAAGAATGTTGGTGACGTAGCGTGTGTGTGCATGTGTGGGTAGGTGTATGGTGTAACCGTAAACCAAGCGAACCGTATCGGCACAAGATGTGACGTAGGACATGGAAAACTTAAATTTTCCTGCCCCATGCTTCACAGGCACAGACTGGAGTCGGTGTGGTATGCAAAAACGAAACAGCAATACAGTGCCCTAGTGTGTGGTCAGGAAGAGGGGGGAGGGTGTTGTGTGTGGGGGTATGGAAAACATCAACAAAATCAATCCCAGTTGCCAGCTTTGTTTTACATCTAGTGACATTTTCGAGTGGTTCCACAGTGGCGATGATGGTGGGGTAGTTTTTGAATGTCTCGTTCGTCGCGTTTTGCCGAGTTCCTTTGGGTTTTCTCGCCCAGTGAAGTAGTAGCGCCGGGAAGCAGTGATGATGATAGGGTGGATCGAAGATTGCTATCTCTATTAGCATTTTGTACACACAAGGTATGCTCACACACACGTATACACAGGGAGGACAAGCCTTACCATGTGTGTATCTCTCTAGACGAGTACGCACGTGGAGTTGGTTGTAATGTTTGGTATCGTTTTGCTGCAGGAAGCACTCAGTATGTGAACTGAGCGGGCTTAAAACAATTTTCAGAATTTCTATCGAGATTCTCGCAAGGGTGTTAGTGTGCAGAGCCATGCAGACTCTCTCCTCCCATGCGAATCGGATGTGGTTGTATTGGGGGAACCACGGCCTTAAGTAAAGGGTTGTCACATACGTCTTCGCATATAAGCACACAGACACACATACAGATACACTCCCTCAGCGAGGGAACAACACGATACAATCGCCATTCTTCCCATCCAGACTATCAGGGCTGCTCTGGGTGGAAAAGAGACTCCCAAGAACAACTGTTGGGTATTGGCGTTCCCCAAACCCAGCTTGGACACATTTTCATCGGAACAAATTTATCTCACGGCCTATCCACAGACAAGCGGCAGGTTTCTCCAGCATCACCCCACACAACCTCTAAAACCATCCTTGGACATCCTGGGACAGGGAAGAACTCACCACTCCAGTTTCTCCGGTACTCCCTAACCGTAGATTTTGTTGTTCTCGGTCTTGTCCTGGACTTGCTGCTGCTGCTGCTGCTGCTCGTTTGGTATCACTTTAAATTTATTCAATTTATACATGTGAAACAAAATGGCGGCGCCTAATCGATTTAATTTTATGATAATGGCGAATAACATTATACCCGGCTCCGTTCGACTCCAAGGGAAAGCCCGTCCGCCGAAAAGGGAATGATGGATGCAGAAAAGCACACACAGCAAGCTCAGCTCGCGCACTTCACCCTGGGACGCTGGACGGTACATACAGCAACCAGGAACGAGTTTCGCTCCCACTTTCCCCCGTGGGTTTCCAGGTTTCTTCCAGGCGTAGTCCTCCTGCCATTCATCCGGCCGGTAACTGTCGAGGACATCGTTGCACAACCATCGGGCGAGCGAACGAGGCAAGCGAACAAACCTTCCACAACACAACCGCCACTGACACGATGGACACCACTGGGGCACACCGCGGTTCGGTTGCGGCAACATGCAGCCAGGAAACCTGGAGGGCCTTGTGCGTTCTTCGAAGAGGGGGGGAAAATGTTGTTTCCCTATTTCCCCCCGGGGGTAGTTTGCACCAAAGGTTCGTTAGCATGGCGCTCGATTCAATCTGCCGGCCCATCTTGTCGCCATCTCGATGCCCGTTATCAGTCGCCATGCAGTAGTATCCGTCGGGTGGCGTTGTGTGTGTGTGTTTTGTGGCGTGAGAGTTCCTCGAATCCCCGAATCGCTTGTCGCCAACAACTTCTTTCAGGTCGTTTAAGGAAATAGGGATGTGAAATTGTATGCAACTTTTGTTGTTGTTTTGTTCCATTTTTGTCTGTCACCAACATTTATTTGGTATTAATTGCGTGGTGGACACGAGTCACATAGAGAATTGCATCGGAAAAGGTGCTTATTGCGTGTTGGAAATGATATGCAAGAAAATTTGTCAAACTTAAAACGATGGTGAGATTCAATAAATTTGTTTCCAATTACTTCAGTTGAGGGCTTGTGTTCGCTTCAAAAATTTCTTTCAAAAATATCTTTCAACAAATAAGTTAAGTTACTGGAGCTACCTGCTGCTCCAAATAAAAGGGTTCTCCAAAACAATAAATTAAATATACCATTAGGGTCTATGATTACTTAAGCTTTAAAGACGGAATATTTTAAGCCACCTTCTGTCAAACAAGCGAGCAATTAAAGCAGTTCCAACTGACATACGATATTGACAGATGGTTCGCTTTGAGCGTCACAAATTTGCATAGGTATTGGCCGAATAATTGTGTTAAAACTGTAAGGAATTGTAGCTTAGGACTATATAACATTGCAAAATAGACATCCAGGCAATAAAAACTATATTTTAGTTATTATTTCATTCAGATCTTTTGGTTACATTTCTAGAACATCGGTAACATGATCTGAACTTGTGAAATAAGCTTGAAAACGACCCAAAACAAACTAAAACAAAGACATCTTTTCAATATCTAATCTTTGATTATTGCTCAAATAAAATTAAATTCTCTAGGTGTTGGCTAGACGTGACCGTCAGTTTGTATATAAAGCTACACCATTTTAACCATTTTAACGTCAAAATACATACACCAAAAAGCAGGCTTAGCTCATCATAAACTCCCATTCTCTTCACGCTAAACTACGCTCATGATGTATGCCTTGACAAAACAAACACATAATGCATTCAAAAGCCGTCGGCACACGCTTTCCATGCGTTTTCGCAACGCTTTTCGCAACAATTTCACATCACGCACATTATTTCAATCGTTATTATGGGTCGTAAAATCAAAATTAAAATACTCTCTTGCGACCCGTGGATTATCAGGACCACAACACCAACAACAACAGAAAACTGGGCCATAATATCAGATCGTTATGATCCGGTGTCGGTGCGCGAATCTCACTGCGAATGTTCACACACACACTGCCCGACTGGCGGGCCATTTAACATTGTGCTGCACACGTTCCATTTTCATTACCATATTTGCAATTTCAATTTCGACCGGACGGACGTTTTATACTTGTTTTTACTGCCGTACATCGAATGAAAATAAATGACCATCCATCGATGGAGGGAAAATCGGTTCTTTTTTTTCTCCCGACCCATGAAAGTATGATTGAAAATTGTATCAATAGCACAACAATAACTAAAAACCCCACACGAACTCGCACACGAAAAAACAAGCCTCAAATATCCTTCTTGCCGCAAGTGGATAAAGTGCGACACACACACGCCCACCCACACCCACCATCCCAATCACTCCCAGCACGAGGCGTAATAAAATATCATTTAATAAAAAATTGAAAAACGATTTAAGAGCCCATAAAAAATGCAAAAACTTTTACTTTTCCCCCTGAAGGCGCGTGTCCTGCAAGTGAACGAGAAGTGCTTCGGTTTCTTGTTGCTTGTGGTCGTTGTGTTGCGCTGTATTCCTGTATTTTTTTTGTTTTTTTGGTTGGTTGCGCTCTCGTGTTTGTCGAAAGGTCTATTGAAAACGCGGCATTATCCATTTGTCCCTTGTTGGTTGGCACCATTTTTTTTTTTTGTATCTGTGGCCGGATATTTCTCATCCATTTTCCGATCTTCCGTGCAGGATGGGAACGGTTGGGGGCCAACCTTTCCTGAAGCGATGTTTCCCGTACGCGGCTTACTTCCGATCGGATCCGCGCTTGTGGTACGATTTGGCATCTAGATGAATCGATTGGATAAAGTGTCCTGTGAAGCCGCCTGTTTGCTGTTCTCGTTCCACCACGACCACGAGAAAGAGTATCCGCCGTTTTTTTGTTGCGTGTTGCTAAAAGGAAGTTCACTTAAGTTTCGCGAAAGGGAAAATTTTCCGAATATGGAATTTCCAATGTATAATGCCTACTTTAGGAAAAAAAGGGAAAAGCATCTTCTTGCGTGCGAAAACCTTCAATCGATGCGACCGTTCTGTGTGCTTGGTTCACAGGGTGCTATGTAAAAAACAAGCTAAAATGGTGAAAAGAAAATCCGCTCTTCTCTAAGGTATTCATAAGAAGCAGGAAAAACGAAGCTGAACCTGTTGAAATTTAAGGTGTTGAGTTGAGGCAGAAACAAAAAACACGCTCACGTTCTATTCTGTATTCTTCGTGCACGGTTAGGAAACACACACGTGAAACGCTCGGGAAATTCTAGCCACGCTACCTATTCTTATGCTGCTCGAGAAAATCGGTCCATGTGCCACATGACACAATGGTGTTTGCTTCGCATTTCAATCGTTTCCTTCCTCCCGGCTCGGAATCAATCCTCACCTTCGATTGGCCGTTAAAAAGTGAAATCGAATGAAAATGTGACTAGCGTTGACTTTGGGTCGCACAATACGGTGTGCCTCGTGTGAAAATTCTACCGTCCTCAGACACGTGCCCGGCCGACATAGCCGAAAAGGGATGTGTAAAGTGCCCGCTAGCCAGCAATAAAAGAAACGCTATTTTCCGCGCACTCATCGAATGGAAAGTGTGAAAACAGCTCGTGATGGTCGCCCAAAGTGAACCAAAAACTGAAGAAGAAAGAGGAACAAAAAACACCCCGAAGCGAAACCAGATTGAGGTTTTCCCCCGGCACAGAACGAAGGATCTCGGTGGTACTGACAAATTTTTCCTCCTACACGGTACAATCCTTCAATTTGGCGTTCTCATTTCACTCGCTTCACGCGCCCAACAAGAGCGCCGGAACACGATTTTTCATCCGGTATTAAATCGAGAAAAGCGAGACTCCGACCTACCCCGAGTGCAGATTGAAAGAAAGCTCCCGATCGATCGGGTTTGCAGGGCCACGCTGCAAAAGAAACGACGCTCCAAGAACGATAAATTTGCCATATGTGAGGCGGATATGGTGCTGTGTGCAAACGGTATCAGATTGATTCTTGGAACGATGCCTATTCATACGGGTGCCCTTTCTCGTGGCACCCCAAAGGACGACGGATGTCTGCTCGCGCAAGGACTCGGAGACTCAATTTTGAGGGAGACTCTGCTTTGATTGAACACGTGAGTTATGCCCATAAATATGATTTGCACTTGTTTAGCACGATGTTCATCTCCATTTTGGTGGTGGCCCAATTGGATCGTTCGGTATGCCAGCTGGTGCCATATGCAGCCTCCAGTTGGATCGATTTCTAAACACAGCGTTAGCATGAGGGCGAGAACCTTCCGACGAGGGAGAGGCCCAGAGTATAAGCGGAGGGGAGGGTAAGAAAATAGACTTCCAAGTGTGATAAATCAGATTGCTCTGCCGGCGCTTGTTGCCCTTGACGGTGCTTCGGTTGTGGAGGTTTTTCGGTCTCCCTGGAGGATTTTCATTCCTTCCGAGTCTATTTTTGGACAGGTTTTTTTTTTCGTTTGCTGACTTCGACTGTACGGCTGAGGATAGAGATTCATTCGGCAAGTCTAATGCACCACCAGCACCAGCGGACAGTGTGGGAAGATCTATTGCCACTTAATTGCGGCACAATTATTCGGCCATTGATTGTTTGCTTGCGATGATTTCGGGGGTGGTTTGGTAGCCCGATAATTGGGTGCTCTTTTTGTGGAAGTGAAAATGCCGTCGGTTGGGTTGTTCCCCCCAGTTCATTTGGGGTAATATGATTTATGGAACCAAAGCAATCCTGGGGGGAGTTCTTTACGATTCACCAGTAGTACGTGAGCACCACTGTAGAGCTGTGGTCCTCTAAATGTTCATTGACAAAAATTGCCATTCCCATAGATCATCGGAAACAGAGGATGACAAACACAGCGAAACTTCATGCTCCACACAAAACCAACTTCATGCAAGCGCCCGCCAGAACATGCCCTAAAGCCCTGTTTAACACTTCAGCCAGCTCGTTTGGGCAATCGGAAGGGCACTAACAGGCACGTAATCACCAATCGAATGCTCACAATCGATATTAGATAAGTCAAATAACCTCAGCTTATGCATGTCAAACAAACATCACTCCCGGTACCGGATTCCGTCCCAGGGCGTCCCCTCAGCTCCAAACCCGCCATCGATGATATTTTGGGATGACAAATTTTATCCAATCCACCAACTTCCGACGCTCGCCCCAATCCCCAAACAACTGCAGCTTAACTTCCAACCATTGGCCACCGCATATTTATTGCGCGTCCTCCCTGTCATACACGGTTGTCTCACGGTGGTTGGCGTCACCGGGAGGGCGAATTACGGTAGCCAGCTTGGTTTTTTTTTTTGGGGTCGCAATGACTGATACCGACCCATCACGAAAAGGCGAAATCGCATGTAACGCAAGGCATTGGGCATGTCGATTCGATACCCGGGCTTCGCGACACACCGGGGAACTCACGCAAATCGTGACCAGTACTGAAGAGCGCGTTAGTTTCATTACTGTTGGTCTTGGCCAGAAAAGCTTCAAGAACAAATTTGATCCACTTCTCGATCATTCTTCCAACAAAACGTAGGAAATTGATCCTTAGTCTCTTTTTCTTTCTTGTTTGGTGAAGCACAAATTTATGATTGCTGCTTTAATGGGCAATAAAACAATTTAATGCACACGAAAATGACGAGTGTCTTGTTGGCATGGAACGGTTGAGAAGTGGTCCACACGAGCAAACCGGTTACCGAGCTGATAGACATAATTCATATCTTCCCAAAAAAAAAGCCTGTGTTGTGGCGATCATGACTCAAAAGCAGACAAACGCATATAAAGCCACTTGTTTCGCGCTAAGTCGATACTTAATGACCCAATCGAACATTTTTGTCACACATCACTTCAGACGAGTATCACAGTTTAGTGCACTTTTGTTAGTTCTTTGGTTGATATGTGTCCTCGCAGCGTTGAATCAATTTCTTGAGTGACGCTGCTAAACGAACCATCGCATCCAAGAAGATGCGTCCCGCATTTCCAGCAACTCCAGACGCGGCCATTAATCAGCTCACGAGCGTAACTCTCCAAAGCATCATAATAATCAACTACAACCGGCAATCTGCACGGTGTAAACAAGCTGCGACGGCCACACCACATCACTGGGCAGAACACTGCTGCATTTCGCTCTCTACTTCGGATGCAACTCCACGCCTCTTTGAAACAGCATTATGTTGCGTACACACGCACACACGCACAGGTGCCATACGATTCGGAAGACCCCGGGTTGATGAAATCTTTCGCCTGGTCGGGATGTACAACTGGCAAGCCACATCAGGGCTCCAGTTTGTGTACCCTGTGCTCTCAATTGCAACATAATAGCTTCATATGTTATTCAAAATGATTCTCACCGGAATCGCCATACCCATGAATCCCCGGGTTTCCGCAGATCCCCGGATAGAGATGCTGCCCAGCAGATACTATCGATGGTTGAGCGATGGTGTGTAATTAAAAATTAAATGTGCATATGCAAGCTGCATGCCGAAACACTAACCCCCACTAGCAGATAGTAGTGCGTTGGTACGAGGAAGTTTTCTGGTGCAAACTTGTGCCCAAGCGTTAATTTCAATTCAGGCAGGACAATGAGCGGCAAGGGCAGTGGTGTTGCAAGGGCTGTGGTTGCATAATTTCCGTGATTATGGATGTCGGGCGGCATTCTTCGTTCCATCCCTATCTGTCATACCGGCCAGCCAAGTGCGTTGAAGTGCTGAAGCGACGGGAAATTATCACTTTCTAGGCGTCGGGTTCTCGGGTTGTCCAAGTGCGAAACGATGGAATGGCTCGGGAACCTTCAATAGCCCGGTCCGTCCTAGTTGAGTTGGATGTGTTAATATGCGCGTGTGTGTGTGTGTTGTGCATTTATATGGTAATAATCAAAACATGGGATATTTATGTTCACGCATTGCAATTTAAAATAATCCCTGATTATACGGTAGCCCACCCATGGGGACTTCTGGAACGTCCCCCCCAATGAAGAGGTAAAATAGAGTATGGTAATTCTTCAACTTTGATGAATTTATGTTTGTTTACAGTTGATTTTATTGGGTTTTCGGTTTTACTTACAAACGTCTAATAAAACTTAACAACCCAAATATGACTCTCAATGTCTTAGATCATGATAGCGCATATCTCAAGATGGCATGTGCTGGATCCATTAAAACTTGCGCCATATGTGGGGAAGAAAAACGTTACACGTGTTACACACTCAATGCACGAATGTAGGGGAATTTTGTTTTAGCCCCCAGAAACCGGGCGCGAAAACAGAAGCGATCCCCCAACCGTTATTTCCAACTAATTTGCTGGTTATTGGAAAATTAATGAATGTTAACGTTTACTTTAAGCGTTGTTGCTCCCGTGCACACAGAAGCTATCGACATATTATGCAGCTCCGGCGCAAACGAGGTGCACATTGCAACAAGAACATGTGTTTTTAAGGCCCATTATCGAGGACGTATCGGTTTCATTGGGTTCCCCAAATGAGGAACGTAAAACTGTCACGAAATTTAGACAGGTGCAGGTCCGTAGTGTCCCAGCTGTTCGGAATGGAATGTCAGCGCGATAAAACCCTCTCGAGGTCAGCTCTGTAGCTCGCTCTGCCATATCATCTGCGAGTTTTGGAGCAACTTTCTTATCAGCCGGTGTTTGTGTGTGTGTTTTTTGCAGGATGGGTAAACTTGGTCATTCTCCCGCGATCAGCAGGATCTTTCAGTTACTTAAGGGAAAGCGTTCACATCAACTTCGGTGCGCGTGCAGTAAAAGTGAAGTCCGTTGCATGCCAAGCCAAGATGCCGTTTGCTTATAATTAGTTACACCCGAATGTGTGGCAGCAGCCCTACCCAATGCCGAACGTTTATGCTAATTTGTACATACCGTACAAGCAAAGAAGTGCGAAGTGTGCGTTAAGGCGATCGAACAAGCGATTCTCGTGCCAACATGGGCCAACCTATGTTACAGTTTATATGCATCGATAGTTCAATTAGGTGTAGTTTTTTGTGTGTGCCCTTATTCCAGGTTCATTTAAACCCTCGCTTTTCTATTGAAACCCTTCAAACAAAAGGCGTCTACATGTACCATACGTAAATTCTTAACCCGTCGATAAAGACCGTTTTATGGGTGCAACATAGCTTTTTTTAAGTTTGATTATTGGCCACCCAAAAAGGCGTCAATACTGCAAGGAATTACCTTTCGTCACGCCACGGTCCGGGTAGAAGGTGGCCCACTAATGGTGACCACAAATCTAAGCCACCGAAACGACCACACAAAGCATGCCATGAGGGAAACTCAATCTAAACCCCACCCGGGAGGCAAGTCAGGCATGCTTCACGGTATCCTTCTCGGAAGTGAAACATGAGTTATGGCGCGCTGCTGGAATGTGTTCGCTTTTCCAGAACGTAACGCCAGTTACATACGGTAGCTGTCACTAGACGCTCACACACAAACAAAAAACAATCCTTCTGACCGATACGACGTACGTTTGCTTTATTTCTAGGGTGGAAAACTGCAAGAAAAACTATGCCTAATAATAATGAACCGCGGTTGCGAAAGTGCAGGAAGGAAGTAAGTACTTTCCTTTTCCCTTTTTCTTGCTACTGTGACAATAGGGGTTAGGGCCTGGTGAGCCAAATTGAATCAGTAACGTTCGTTCTCCTATTTTCATCGGCCGGAAAGGAAACATAAGGAACATTGCGTAAGCGTGGTGATCCTTCTACCAAATATCCGTCGCTAAATTATTTTCCCCAAACGGAACGATACTTTATTTACTGCGCAAAGATGATAACGAGGGAAAGCGACACAATTGCATGCGTTGGAGTGTGTTGTACTTACCCATAGGCAGCTAAGGTTGGATCGTACGGATAGTATCCCGTCGTAGGCTGCAATCCGGCGGAAGTCCACGCTGTCATATCACTTGTTGGCCCACTGTCCTTCAACGCATAGGGATTGCTCTGCAAAAAAAGGGGAGAAAGAGAAAACAAAACGATGATAAACACAATGTTGGTAACTGTCAAATCTCTCACACATGAAGACACCACAGTATGGAGCGGTTTCCGGATTGCAAATTTTTAAACTCAATGTATCAAAACACCAACAAACAAAACGCACACACCAGAAGATGAAGAAGAGGAGCAGCAGTAAATTGAATACAGGCTGTGTAATACACACTGTGTAACGAACCACAGCTCTTTAAGTATGTGTCTCGTTTCTCGACGAGAGGGCAGATTACAATCGGCAGCGAATTATTATGGCAAACCGAACACAACACAGCGGGTTGTTGATAGGTGTGGACGCATTTCCTGCATCACATTTTCCTCCCCCTTACCCGCACACTACTCGAATTAGCCCGAACAAAACAAAACAATTAACACTTTTATGATTTTATTATTGTTTTGCAATGCCACAAACGAAGAACGCCAGCGGAAAGAAACGGCCCGCTGCAGCATTGCTCGTTTATGTTGGACAGTCTCGTTTATGGTGCTGATTTCATTTCTCCCAACCAGCCCCCTCGTTAGCAATTCCAATTCCGGTGCACTGCAGACAAGTGCAGCTAAGAACAACGACACAGCACCACCAGAACTCTGCCAGTGTTTGCAGTTGCTCCCTGTTTTTGCACTCCGGGGTTGGGTTTTTTTTTATGGTTAACAAATATACACTCATCTCGTGGTGTTTATTTTCACCTCACGCCCAACTTTTCCAATTGTTTGTGTGCGTGTGAGTGTGTTTTTATGATTTCATACGTTCCGATGTGATTATCTTTTTCGCCCGGTACTGAGCGCAGAGTCCACAGACGAGTGTTCTGGTGCAAACTTGTGCCCAAGCGTTAATTTCAATTCAGGCAGGACAATGAGCGGCAAGGGCAGTGGTGTTGCTAGGGCTGTGGTTGCATAATTTCCGT
The DNA here is from genome assembly GCA_002091835.1 of Anopheles maculatus. Taxonomy (NCBI): domain Eukaryota; kingdom Metazoa; phylum Arthropoda; class Insecta; order Diptera; family Culicidae; genus Anopheles; species Anopheles maculatus. The sequence goes on along the minus strand of KZ061707.1, from coordinate 58,781 downwards.
GATTATGGATGTCGGGCGGCATTCTTCGTTCCATCCCTATCTGTCATACCGGCCAGCCAAGTGCGTTGAAGTGCTGAAGCGACGGGAAATTATCACTTTCTAGGCGTCGGGTTCTCGGGTTGTCCAAGTGCGAAACGATGGAATGGCTCGGGAACCTTCAATAGCCCGGTCCGTCCTAGTTGAGTTGGATGTGTTAATATGCGCGTGTGTGTGTGTGTGTGTTGTGCATTTATATGGTAATAATCAAAACATGGGATATTTATGTTCACGCATTGCAATTTAAAATAATCCCTGATTATACGGTAGCCCACCCATGGGGACTTCTGGAACGTCCCCCCCAATGAAGAGGTAAAATAGAGTATGGTAATTCTTCAACTTTGATGAATTTATGTTTGTTTACAGTTGATTTTATTGAGTTTTCTGTTTTGCTTACAAAAGTCTGATAAAACTTAATAACCCAAATAAGACTCTCAATGTCTTAGATCATGATAGCGCATATCTCAAGATGGCATGTGCTGGATCCATTAAAACTTGCGCCATATGTGGGGAAGAAAAACGTTACACGTGTTACACACTCAATGCACGAATGTAGGGGAATTTTGTTTTAGCCCCAGAAACCGGGCGCGAAAACAGAAGCGATCCCCCAACCGTTATTTCCAACTAATTTGCTGGTTATTGGAAAATTAATGAATGTTAACGTTTACTTTAAGCGTTGTTGCTCCCGTGCACACAGAAGCTATCGACACATTATGCAGCTCCGGCGCAAACGAGGTGCACATTGCAACAAGAACATGTGTTTTTAAGGCCCATTATCGAGGACGTATCGGTTTCATTGGGTTCCCCAAATGAGGAACGTAAAACTGTCACGAAATTTAGACAGGTGCAGGTCCCTAGTGTCCCAGCTGTTCAGAATGGAATGTCAGCGCGATAAAACCCTCTCGAGGTCAGCTCTGTAGCTCGCTCTGCCATATCATCTGCAAGTTTTGGAGCAACTTTCTTATCAGCCGGTGTTTGTGTGTGTGTTTTTTGCAGAATGGGTAAACTTGATCATTCTCCCGCGATCAGCAGGACCTTCCAGTTACTCGAGGGAAAGCGTTCCCTTAATACCATCAACTTCGGTGCGCGTGCAGTAAAAGTGAAGTCCGTTGCATGCCAAGCCAAGATGCCGTTTGCTTATAATTAGTTACACCCGAATGTATGGCAGCAGCCCTACCCAATGCCGAACGTTTATGCTAATTTGTACATACCGTACAAGCAAAGAAGTGCGAAGTGTGCGTTAAGGCGATCGAACAAGCGATTCTCGTGCCAACATGGGCCAACCTATGTTACAGTTTATATGCATCGATAGTTCAATTAGGTGTAGTTTTTTGTGTGTGCCCTTATTCCAGGTTCATTTAAACCCTCGCTTTTCTATTGTAACCCTTCAAACAAAAGGCGTCTACATGTACCATATATAAATTCTTAACCCGTCGATAAAGACCGTTTTATGGGTGCAACATAGCTTTTTTTAAGTTTGATTATTGGCCACCCAAAAAGGCGTCAATACTGCAAGGAATTACCTTTCGTCACGCCACGGTCCGGGTAGAAGGTGGCCCACTAATGGTGACCACAAATCTAAGCCACCGAAACGACCACACAAAGCATGCCATGAGGGAAACTCAATCTAAACCCCCCCGGGAGGCAAGTCAGGCATGCTTCACGGTATCCTTCTCGGAAGTGAAACATGAGTTATGGCGCGCTGCTGGAATGTGTTCGCTTTTCCAGAACGTAACGCCAGTTACATACGGTAGCTGTCACTAGACGCTCACACACAAACAAAAAACCAATCCTTCTGACCGATAAGGCGTACGTTTGCTTTATTTCTAGGGTGGAAAACTGCAAGAAAAACTACGCCTAATAATAATGAACCGCGGTTGCGAAAGTGCAGGAAGGAAGTAAGTACTTTCCTTTTCCCTTTTTCTTGCTACTGTGACAATAGGGGTTAGGGCCTGGTGAGCCAAATTGAATCAGTAACGTTCGTTCTCCTATTTTCATCGGCCGGAAAGGAAACATAAGGAACATTGCGTAAGCGTGGTGATCCTTCTACCAAATATCCGTCGCTAAATTATTTTCCCCAAACGGAACGATACTTTATTTACTGCGCAAAGATGATAACGAGGGAAAGCGACACAATTGCATGCGTTGGAGTGTGTTGTACTTACCCATAGGCAGCTAAGGTTGGATCGTACGGATAGTATCCCGTCGTAGGCTGCAATCCGGCGGAAGTCCACGCTGTCATATCACTTGTTGGCCCACTGTCCTTCAACGCATAGGGATTGCTCTGCGAAAAAAGGGAGAAAGAGAAAACAAATCGATGATAAACACAATGTTGGTAACTGTCAAATCTCTCACACATGAAGACACCACAGTATGGAGCGGTTTCCGGATTGCAAATTTTTAAACTCAAAGTATCAAAACACCATCAAAAAAACGCTCACACCAGAAGATGAAGAAGAGGAGCAGCAGTAAATTGAATACAGGCTGTGTAATACACACTGTGTAACGAACCACAGCTCTTTAAGTATGTGTCTCGTTTCTCGACGAGAGGGCAGATTACAATCGGCAGCGAATTATTATGGCAAACCGAACACAACACAGCGGGTTGTTGATAGGTGTGGACGCATTTCCTGCATCACATTTTCCTCCCCCTTACCCGCACACTACTCGAATTAGCCCGAACAAAACAAAACAATTAACACTTTTATGATTTTATTATTGTTTTGCAATGCCACAAACGAAGAACGCCAGCGGAAAGAAACGGCCCGCTGCAGCATTGCTCGTTTATGTTGGACAGTCTCGTTTATGGTGCTGATTTCATTTCTCCCAACCAGCCCCCTCGTTAGCAATTCCAATTCCGGTGCACTGCAGACAAGTGCAGCTAAGAACAACGACACAGCACCACCAGAACTCTGCCAGTGTTTGCAGTTGCTCCCTGTTTTTGCACTCCGGGGTTGGGTTTTTTTTTATGGTTAACAAATATACACTCATCTCGTGGTGTTTATTTTCACCTCACGCCCAACTTTTCCAATTGTTTGTGTGCGTGTGAGTGTGTTTTTATGATTTCATACGTTCCGATGTGATTATCTTTTTCGCCCGGTACTGAGCGCAGAGTCCACAGACGGTGGCTTTCCATTGTACAAATGAATAGCAGCGATGGGCTGAACTTGCACCGTCCTCACAATGCACTCTTAACGCTAATTATCGAAAACGGTACGAGAGATGGATCAGTGAAAACAATCTCCACCAGCCAGCCGGGGAGACAAGTCCTCGCGCGAACGTAAAACAATAAACTGTAACGCAGCTTTAAAAGGGAGGCAAGAAAAAATAAATAAACTGTTAAAATACACACAGTAAACGCTCGACGACTTACTACAACAAGGTAGGTTGTCGGTTGTGTGTGTGTGCGTGTGTCTGCATGTGTTAACTTTCTGACCGAATTCAAACCATCAAACCCAGCGATCCCCCTCATCAGTGCCGATGCAGGTTTCACCCCTTTTTTTGGTTTTATAGCCACATAACAGATAAAAAACTACGGTTCTTAATTATAACATTTTATTTAAAACAAAATATGTTTTGCGCATAAAATTATAAGCACCGTGGCACCAGCAGTTTATTCCGGACGGCACTGGGCCGTATCGTGGCCGTGTTGAATTTGTTGTAAAATGTCTTAGCGAGGGCAATCGGAAGATGTGTGAGTATGATACGAATGTAAAACACTTGTTCGCACAATTTTTCACTTGTTTATGTTCCTTTTTGAAGCGTTTAGTTTGGTACGTTTGTGCGGGAAGTGTTTATTTCGAATTACATTTATTTTAAAGTAAAAAATCTAAGTTAAGGCCATTTTTCATTCGATGACTTTGTGTCCTGAAAATGCATCCAACTGTCAATGGGCTTTTTATTGATTTGTTTTATGTTAAGCCCAAAAACTTTAAACCACTATGGCCTAAACAATGAAGGAGTTGCAATTGAAGATTGGTTCGTAGTTAGAATTTTCATCCCTGAGCACTTTCTGATGCCAGATTAGATTTGCTTCGAGTCATGCAACATCGGATACTTGTGTCTAGATAGACAACGAGTCTACAGATAGATTACAAAATCTGATAGAGGATAAATTATGGCTTTCCGACCGAGTTATAGAACACCTCTAATGCAAAGGTCGCTGGGCTCGGGATATCTCATAGCTTAAAATTTCAGGCTCTTATGATTGTTTGGGAGATGTTCTTGGTTTAAAGTCACTTTATGAGATCCTAGTAGCTACCTAAAAAACCAACGATATTGCCTAGGTCTGACCTCGGTGGGCTTCAGAAGTCTGGTGGTTTTATCATTAGATACTTGGATTCTAGATAAGATGTTCTCAAAATATCTCAGTATGAATGAATATTTGAATTCTGGACGAAATGATTATCTCAAAACTCAATGCTCAAATCTCTGATGAAGTTATGATAATCGAAGAAGTTTCTCAAGACTCCCGATTTGTCTTAGAAACAACTCATAGAATTTTATTAAACAATAACTCTATCATTTAGCAATACGGCCAGGCCGTTCTAATTGAATAAAAAATAATAATAACTCTATCAATCGCTTGCACCTCATCGAATCAATTTCTAGTCAAGATAGAGTAGCAACTGCTCCTCAAGTATCTAATTTTAGATGCAGCAACGGTTAAACTTCTGGCTCATCACAAACTACTTTAAAACCAAATCAATTAAGTCATGAGACAAATATGACTCTAGGAAGTCAAAGACTATATGGATTGAGGTGAACCACTGACTATGTAAAGATGGTTTTTCCACAAAACTTTGGAGAATCAAAAGTACATCAAAACTGGTAGAAATCCCAGTTAAAGGAACCAGACAAATTACTGCAATTTATTTGTGGTATGTTTCTTATCTTATGGGTCAAAAGATGTCAAGCAAAGTTGGATCTTTAGAGGATCCAATATTATTTTCATTATAATCTGAAGCCTAGTCTTCGCAAACGTCTTAGGAATGGAAATACTTCAAAGTAGTCAGCCTGATAGAGAATCCCATCATTTACAACCAGAAACCCTATATCACTTACAACAATCGGTGGAACTAAACGATCGTTACAACTTGATCCCAACACTCAAACATTAACAATAGTTTACGATAATGAGCCCCAGTTCGTCTCTCATCGTAACGCGAACGTTGCTGTTGGAGTAAAGCAAACACACACACACACACATGCACATCCACTTGCACTCGAGTGCATTGTTTGTCGGACGCTGGTGCTGTTGTTGCCGGTGCACATCGACGTACGACATTTTTTATGTTTCAATTAAAAGCCACCGAAATGCCATCAAGGTGATACGAAGGTATCCTTTTACAAGCTATAAAACCAACAATAAAAGGGTATTAAAAGAGAATGGCGTCACCCGCCCAGGGTACCTCATCGCTCATCGGGTGCTCCTTTGTGGTACGCCTTTGGTCGCGTTGCATCCTCTTTCTTCGCAAGCAAACGTCATCTCTCTCTCGCTCTTCTTGCTGCCAACATTCGCTAGCTCAATAGAAATAACGCCACTTGTTTCGTTACTGCATTCCTTTGGCCGTTGGAAATGGCTTGGGCGTCATGGCGTCACCCGCCCAGGGTACCTCATCGCTCATCGGGTGCTCCTTTGTGGTACGCCTTTGGTCGCGTTGCATCCTCTTTCTTCGCAAGCAAACGTCATCTCTCTCTCGCTCTTCTTGCTGCCAACATTCGCTAGCTCAATAGAAATAACGCCACTTGTTTCGTTACTGCATTCCTTTGGCCGTTGGAAATGGCTTGGGCGTCTGTCTATTCCCGGCAACAGTTCTTCCCATCTCCTACCATTGCTGGTGCGCTTTCCCGATTTTTCCAACCGTTCAATCAGCATAATATGCCACTCTTCATTTCACGCACGATCCCTCAACGCCGTTTTTCTGCGCGTACGCACATTTCGCAGGGTTTTTGCGTAGTCCACGCGGGCTACCCAGTATGTTTATGGCTGACCGGGGGCAAACTCGTTTGTTTACTTTGGCGTTACCACTCCGCGAGCGTACCAGTTCATCAACGCCAATATGTCTTGCCGTGGCAGCCGTGCGAACAACGGGCAAGCAGTTTTATTTTCTTTTTTTCTTTATTATTTATCACACATTATTATGATTATTAGCAATACATTTATTTCTCTCCACAGCACAGACCTTCTCACGGCACGAACTGGCCCGGTGATGCTTATGTGTGTATAGAAGCCAGGCAAGAAATACCGGTAGCCAAGAAGGCAATCCATTTATCAGCGCTCCAGCTAACAAATGGACCATCTTCCGCACAGAATGCGACGCCATTGAGAGCGAAGTTGTAGATAAAGCCGAGAAGCTGCTTTCTGCGCCAAGTCTCGTTTCAGCGCATGCACGATTGAGGTGGACATATTTAACGTGTTTATGATAAGCAGCATAGATTGATCCCGTTTTTCCACCCGACCGGCGGATGGGTCGTTCCGTCTAGGTTTGTCTGGTGTTTCGGACAATTTTTTCCCTCTCTCCAGCAAACACCTTGCGTCCATCCATTCGACTTTTCTACCACGACGACACGTACACCAACAAGAAGCAGCGCACGACAGCCATCGGGTTCATAATTAATAAATTTATAACGCTCGTGAACAGCAGCAGCAGCAGCAGTGGCACTACAATGCTGGGATCGTTTGCACTAAGCAAACAAGAATCGTTCACGGGGAAGTCCGCAGCGTTCCCGTCCAGACATCGTGGCAAATAAGTATGCCCAAACAACCAGTCAACCAGACACGGTCAAAAGTGGCATTCCGTCGATAAAAATTAAGTTATTAATTCCTACCGAGTGTATTTCGTTGCGTTTTTACTTTTCACCTTTTCCGTTCCCTGCACCCTCCCTTCCCGTCCCCGGTACACTCCACCCCGTTCCCACGATTGACCAGCACCCGTTTTGGGACGACCGAGAGCTGCGCAGACCGTACGGTGAGTCTCCGGGAGACGATCCGAATCGACGTTGATGGAAAAATTACTCTTTAACGCACACTGCGTTGTGTGCGTTGGTTTTTTATGGGAATTGATGCGTGTGCATGTTTGGTTCGTTTCCTCACACGCCGAACACTACTAAGTACGGGTGTATTCGGTTATTCGGACCGTTTAACCCGTGGAGCAGGTGCTAATGAAAGGAAATCGCCATGTACGGTGTGTGACGCCGCCGGTGGTTACCAAACCGAGCGCCGAGTCTCTTCCTTAGGCGCCTCCCTGTTCCTTTGCCCTTCCGATCCGCAGGCACACACACACACACGCACGCGCACATCCAAAGAACCCCTTTTTTCTCGCCTCACAGCACATCGGTCAGCAGAACAACTCTGTTATGCGCGATGACTGTTTTAGGATCACCTCGAAGCAAGGAGGGTCCTATTCTTCAACCTTCAATCATAAATAATGCACCAAGCACGTCTTTATGTGCTTCTGCGTCGGTTGTTTATTTATTAGGGTCGAAATTTGTAATGCACTAGCGTTAATCTAATAAGCTGCCGAGAGCTCAGATAGTTCATGGCGTCAATAACTAGGCTATGCCAATTTTGTTGGACCAATATGAGTGATTAAACTTGCAAGTGTACACGGTCTCATTGAAGTGATTAACAGAAGGAAAAACTTTTCTTATCAAATCCAAAAAGCTAGCCAGCTTCTACCTCGAAAAAAGTAGAATTAAAAAGTAAACCGAAGTGTCCAGCAAAATATGATCAAATAATATGCATCCCAGACTACGGTGATGCCCTGAGACACCCAGCATAACTTTCCGCATAAATCAGGTGTTCAGAAGCGAAAGCGGACCGGAACTTTTACGGCTTAAATCCTTTTTAATTTAACCACCATAATCCTGCTCGACATTCATTGAATTGCATATTTTGGGGGGAAAATTAAATCCACCCGGCGGAAAACGTGTTCGCTGTTGAACGTTCTGCCCGATGGATTAGAATGAAACAACGAATGTGGAAGCGATGAGCAAAGGGGTTTTCAGGATTGACAAGTCGCTTTTCATGTTTTTAGGTAGCGTTTTGAATGCTTTTTTTTTTAATCTGTCCGACACCATGGTACAATGTTCAAGATTTGTTTCAAACAAGATCGCTTTTACATTTTGCGCTTTTCATTTATATTTTTCAGTTGTAAATTATAAATTAGATTTTGTACTTGTCAGCTTGTGCGGGTCCGATTCCTAGCGTAAAGCTATAAAAGAATAAAACAGGTCAAAACATTTCCTTCACACCAACTACATTTTCTTTTCTCCGCCGCAAACCTGCAACGGTTAGCTCTCAACCGAAAAAACCGACGAAACCGTGCGTAACGCTCGCGGTGGACTGTTGAAAACGGCGTAGATAAAGATTATTAGCGCACACCAGTGGCCGACAAACGTTGGTCCGACCGAACCGACGAACGATCGTTTGAATGGCTTAAAGATGGCAAGTGGCTAGGCGAAATAAAATCCTAGTTAACAAAAAACTGAAGCAAAAAAAAAAGCAACGCCACAAAAACCGGTCAAAGCCGTTCGGCAAACGGCTACCGAACACGCTCGCTAAAGCCACCACCAAACAGCAGGGTGGCTGATACTGGGCAGCACTAAATAACGGTAGCAAAGCACAGTGGAACCGAACAAACGACAGGAAGTGCCTGGCCTGGGAGGAAACAAACTCACCTACCCTGAATTATGATGATAGTAACGGAATTTATGTTGTGTTAATGACAATATCAGAGTGACATTAAATATGCGGCAATGTGTATGGCTGGCGCTGGAGCCTGAAGTTTATTGGCTGTGTTTGAAAATTCATGCCAGTCTTTAGCACAGACACACGCACACTCGTCTCACTTTTGCCGCTTTACCGATCGATGTAGCTCTCGTTCTTAATCGCCTTTTTTTGCTTGTTATCTTCTAGTAGTACCCGTGTGCAGATTTCTACCAGCTGGAATAGGCCGCGATTTGTGCAGGCCGTTAACAGTGTACAGAAAAGAAAAGATATGGTGTGCAAAAAACGACACTACGCTACGCAACAGTGCGCGTCGGTATGAAAGAAAGCAGCAGAAGAGAAAAACTGCACCACAACAAACGAGTGTTGAAAAGATTAGTTTTACAACTTGATCAAAGACGTGGAATTGTTTTGGGGGGGACGATACACCACGGATACGTGCCGTTCTGCAAACTGCAAGTTAATTAGAGTTCGAAAAGCCGCTCCTTACACACACATGCACACGTTAGCCAACGATGGAAAATTTGTCACTCATTTGCAGCTGCCAGCAGTGGAGTCGTGCCCGGAGTTGACGGTTTGATTGATGACCGTTGCATCTGCGACCGAAGGCAGTGCCAATTTCGGTCCGCTTTTGTTTTTCGTAGTCTGCTCCGCACACCATACACCGGCCATATGCAAAAATTGTCAAGGTATGGTCCGCGTGTCCGGCATCTTATCGCTACCTTATCATAATTACATGTACGTGCACGGCAGAAGTAGAGCAAACATAAGTCAATGCCGTACGGGTGCGGCTGCAGCCGTCACCGTTCGCTGACGCCGTAATGAAACAAACGATTACAGCGGACATCAAGCGACGAAACCGAAACAGCAAAACGAGAAGTGTCGTTTTCGTTTTTCGGGCTGTAAAAAAAAGAGGTTCTGGATTTGCTCGGTGCCTTCTCGCTGCTTGTAATGAGTACTTTAATGATAATTAGATTCACCCTTTGCACTTTTATTTTCTACCGAAAACAGTTCCCGGGTTTTGTTAGACATATTGTTAGGGCATGTTTGTACATTCACGTCATTGCTTTTTCAGGATTAAAATTATATTTTTCTTTTTGCCTTCTAAGAATGGAAAATCTTTTTCGGCAAAATGGTAACAATTTCTTTGTTTTGCATACACTCTTGGTACCGTTTGCACGGTGGTAATTATTTTGCAATCCATATCTCGCACATCTCTTTCGCTCAGTGGCCTTCGTGACGCCTCCGTGAAAATTAAATCTTGTTAACGATAGCGAAACACTTCCATACATCAATGGAGGCACCAGCAACCAGCACAGCAGCAGCCTATTGCGCGCGCGCGCGAATCATCATCACGCGCAGCCAAACACACAGCCGAACACAATGCCATTCCAATTTGTAGAGCTTGTCAAAATAAATAAAGCTAACATAGATGCAAAAAAAAAAGCCCAAACGAGCTCACGAGCACGAGGGGTTTTTATTATTTTCAGCCTCGGCATGTTATGTTTATTTTATTATTGTTCCCGATCGGACCCGATCGGTCATGTGCCGTTTTTCTTAATGCGCTAAAAAGAGTAAATTGTCCTGGTACCAACGCTCAGGTTTTCGTTCTGTGGTGAAAATGTGGCAGTAAATTCAGACAACAAGTCAAAGTGGCAATTTATGGCTTCACGGATTTCACGCATCTCCTGGACAGATAAATATAATATGAAGTCTGCAAACAAAGCCCGGCTCGAATGGATCGAAGGCCGAACCGTTCGGGTGCCAATCGTTGTGCCACCGCGGACACGCTTCGCGCTACGATCGGTAAGGTACGGAACGCAGGAAAAAGGACTGTTTTTTTTTTTGGCCGCACCGCGTTGGTGAGCGACAGAAGCAACGAGAACTTGGTTCGCTTGACCCTTTCCTTTATCGCCAGCGGAAAATAGGCCAAAAGTCCACAACCAAAAACCGTCAACGAGGTAATTTTTCTTCAAACGATTTGGTACGTTTTCTTTCGCTTTGCACGCGTCTTGTGCGGTTTCCTGCAATGGGGGAAAAGTGCAACCAACGAGCGTACGAACGTAGCGTGAAGAGACAGTCTGCGGATGGTCGACGGCCATTCACATTGGTGCACGTACGGTGTGTAAATCTCATCGGAACCGGGTTGACCGCTCCATTCATAAATATGCTTCGACGCAGATTTAGATACCACGGCATCGACAACGTTCCGTAGCAGGAACGTTTGCCTTTCGACGGTTGCAACACCGCTGCTGCATTTACTGTCAAAACGGAGCGTTTTGTGTTGTGTTTTAAGTTGAAAATATTGTTAAATAAGCTTTTTACTTTGGCGTTTTTAAACTAATTTTAAAGCTTCGCTCCCGTGAAGATGACGTGAGAATTATTACCCTAAAGCCTGTTTTTACCCCACGAGACATTGTATTGTTTTCTTCGGTAAAATATTTAAATAAAATTTCCACGCTTTCGATGCACAATTTGTGGCGGAATGTGACAATTCCAAGCGAAGAATGGCTACAAAATAAAGGCGACAGCAGCAATAACAACAACAAAAAAGAACCCCGAATGTCTGCATCGATGTGTCTCCGGCTCCTGCTGCTTTCTATGGAGCTGTCATTGGCGCGCAACGATCCCGAGAACATCCCCGAAAGCCAAAATTCGTTCGTCCTCGGGACGTGCCCCGGCCCGGCACGGCAGCAGATTACAAATACGATTTCTATACATTTTATATTGCCCGATTCACACAATCGGTGTGAACTATCTGAATTGGAGTTGGATCCGAATGCTGGGGCAGAATCGTCGATTGGCCAATGACGACGACGACGACAGCACTTTAGCATTCGGTCGTGAGCGCGTGAAGCGTCGCTAACAATGGGACACACCACTGTCTAGGCTGGTGAGACCCTTGCATTCGGGACGATTTCCGGGAATTTTCGGCACACACACACACACACACACACACACACACACACACACACACACACACACACACACACACACATCTTCTACCGATCGTCTTAAGCGGTCTGTGCTGTTGTTGCGATCCGTTTCCTCGCGAACGGCGAAGATTAATTTACATTCCCTACTGCGGGTACAAACAGAACAAAAAAATGTCCCACAAGAATCGGTTGACACCATCCCGATGACTTTCGGTGGTGGTTGTGGAATGTTTTCTGGAGATAAAGGACATTGCTGTCGTTCGGTTCGTTCGAATACCGCAAGGAAGCTCATTATTAATCCTAATAACACATCGGTGTAATGGATTGGCAAAGGAATTTAAATCGTCCCGATACGGAAACGCAGTAATTAGTTGGTGCTACAATCTGTGTGCACATCTCGAGATGTTGCTGTGGTTCGGTGCAATGTCCTAATACATTTTGTAACTCTAAACATGTTGTATGCTTTATCTAAAAGTAAATAAAATTATAAAATAAATTTTAATACCAATTACTTGCGATGAATCTTCTGACGTAGTTACATGTCCAGAAATAGCATTTTAATTGCAGCAGAGCAGTTCAGATTTCAGAGCCACTTTGCATCCGTCCATCCGAACGACCATTGGCCGATAAGTAAATTAGGCTGTTAGCTAAGGTTACACGATTCGCTCGGATGCCTTTTTGCAATTGAGATGCAAATTAAGATTAATTTTATGTACCGACTTGCTTGGTGTTTTCGGCCAACACAATTAGAAGACGTTTGCAATGAGATCTTTTGGTCGGTCGGATGTCCCAAGCGCAGCCCAGGGACTTCAAATTCAGTTGGTTGTGTTCTGCTAATAAGGTGATGATGTATATGTATATTGTTTATCTTCCAGCAGCAGGAACGTTTGATGGGTTCCGTTGTTTGGCGTTTTCCCGCTAACGACATGAAAATTAATTGCCTTTAGACCGCAACGAAAACTAAAACAACCCCACCGTGCGATAACACACATTTCACTTTCGGAAAGGTTCTTGTAGGTGGGCTCCGAGTCCCCGATGGTGACGACCGGGAGCTCGATAAAAATGGATCGTGAAGATAGGGAAAGGTTTTATTTTCTTCGTTTGCTTCTTGCACGTGCTACACGCTTCGGGCGGTGGCCCTCGGTTACCTTTCACATTAACCGAGACCCGGGTGTGCAAGAACACACAGGAGGATATGCTTTAATTGGAGGCTACCAATTCTTTGGTTTTACATTTATTTTTCGGTAGGATCTCTCTCTCTCTCTCGCGCTCCGGGATCATTGCCACCTGTATGTGGGTGGGAGGTGCCCTCTTTTGTCGGATCGATGCCTCCGGATGCAAAGACCACCGGGTTGGGACACTCCGAATGCACGTGCCCTGCACTTCGTAAACTCCACACAAAAAAAGCAAAGCGGAAATAAAACACTGGAGGCCACACCAACACACGTCCAGAATAATCCCCTGGGTGGCCCGACCCGGGAACTCTTTCACCGGAGGAACCAAAAACCTGGGGAATATTAAAATTTCGAACCATCATTATTACACCTCGTTATGGGGACGGTGCCTTGTCTTTCTCTCTTTTCCACGGTGTCGCTGAGCACAACACCATCAATAAACCCGGGCCGGTGTGCTCCCCCAAAAACGCGATGACACCTTGGCCGTCCGGCGAGGGTGTGTTAGTTTGTTAGACGATCGATTTCGGGACGACTTTTTGTTTCGCCGGACTCTGGCACACGATCGCTTCCCATCTATAAATACTCGATCACAGCGCGCGGCGAACAGAGCACGATCGCAAAACCCAAAAACGGTGATGACAGGTTGAGTTTGCCAGAGTTTGTTTTTTTTTTTGTACCGCAGAACGGATACGAATTTAAATGAGTCGTTCACATATTGAACGTATAAGCTGCTCCAGCGGAACAACAGCAAACCGTACTGGAAAGTTAACCCTGGACCGCTCTGAATTGTTGCGGAACGAGATGCAAAAAGCAGAAACAAAACTCGAAAAGTTGTCGAAGAGCTGTACCGAAACAGTGCGAATAAATCTGACCGAAAGCGAACGAAAACCATGCGGGACCTTTTCTGTTGGGGCCACCCCAATGCCGATCGTACGGCTCGACGACTGCAGGCACACGCGGTTTTTCGTAAGTAAATTTGAAATTAGATAAAATGAAACTGTCAATTAATTTTATTCTCAGCAAATAAATTTCGCTCGCCCCAATGTCTTCCAAACCCGGCTTTGTTTGCATTGTGTTTTGATCCACCTTTAGTGACGGTGCCTTGAGGAGGACCTTCGAGCTTGACCCCTTTTTATGGTGTATCCCTTCGCGAACCGGGAACAGTTTTTCGGTGGTCCGGGTCGAATAATTAAGCAAAATTGTTTTCGTGCTTGTAACGTTCTTGGTACCCGGGTGCTCTTAATCTTGCTGAGCTCCATTTTCGTTGCGTCTCAGAACCATCTTCTACTTCACCATCGTCCATCGTTCTCCACAACTCTTCAGTGTGTCTTCCTGGGCTTTTTCTTGTTGATCTTTTACCTCAACGATCGACGTGTGTTGGCACTTTTTCTCGCCCTTCGCTTGAGAGTTACCTCTTTTCTTTGTTTTTTTAATTCCTTAATTTTTCTCTCATTAAAAACCATTTGCCCAAGTGGCGAGTGTGGCGGCGCGCATAAGAAAAAAAAAACAAGCCGTCTTGTGGTACGTGCGCAAATGGATATGGTAAAAAACCAAAGCCATGCAACGACCATGAACCGTAATCCTTTCGCCGTTGGTGGGTGTTAAATATGAGGGGGGGTGCTGAGTTTGCACTTCAACCGTTGCGCCGACTAGCTGGTACGCCAGCCGGTTCAGAATTGGTAGATTAGATCGCGAATCAATGGATTCCGCAACGCGAGTTTGCGCAAAGTGGAATGCATACGAGCGAAGGTGCGCGCGAGTATGCGCAATAAAAATTAATTTAAATTACGACCATTGACAAACACATTTGGCCTGTTGGGACTGGACCCAACACGGCACACAGCGGATTGCGAATGGTTACCGGAACGTTTGGTTTATGATTGTTTTGAAACAGGCTGTTTGCAACAAATTGCTTAATTTATTTTTAATTTTAGTTTTCTCGACATTCACACTGTTGTACAAATTGCTTATGATATAATGTCTTAACACAGGAGACAGAAACAATGCAGAATTCGCGATGCACAACATCTTCCAATTTCACCACTTTCGATAAGTTTAGCACGCTGTCAGATTCGGTACTTTTTCTATAACTTTATTGCGGCTCTATTTACGATACACAAGTGAATACTTTGATATTTTTCTGTAATGAATGGTTAGCAATCCAGGCCACTTGAGCAGTCGATCTCAAATCGTAAACGGATCATTCAAAGCGATCAGAATCCGAGCCGAAGAACGTCTGTCAACCATAATCAGGAAAAAGTGGCGAATCTGACACAAGTTGTGATATTCGCGCTCAGCACGAACTTAGTTCGCCAAAACTCGATCGCAGCGAGCACTCAATAGTCACTCACATCTTTTTGAACAGTACCAATTCTACTGCTGATTTTGAATCTAGTAACTATTTATATAAATTAGTGCTTTGGCGTACCCGTTGGTAGGAGAAAAAATCTTTCACATTTTGAGTTGCGGATTTGTGTCGAATCTTTGCATTCGATGGTATATGATAGTTCAATTTTGAGACAAGGATGACTTTTGAACAGTTTTATCTTTTAAAAGATTTATTTTGCACAAATTGATTATATTTTATATCGATTGATTAAATAATCGAAAATGTTATTGCATGTGTTATCTTAGTTCATAGACTATTGTATTGCATGTTAAAGAAATTGTAATTTTTATAATGTATTTTATTTATTATTGACTCTTTGGTCTGCTGAAATAATCCTTAATAGGCCGTATGCGATATAACTAGTACTCTTGAGCAGAGGGGGATCCAACATTCTTACATACATTCTTAGATGCCCATGGGTACAGTTTATTCTATCTATTCCAATTATAAATCGGAAGTTCTGTAATGCGTTTGCTTTTAATATCAGTTTTTTACACAATTTCCCCGTATATCAACAAATTGCTCAAGACATTCAAAAGTCACGGAACAGTTCATATTCCAAAACACAAACGCCGAGGTATAGAAGACTAGCAATGACACATGTGAAAGCTAAGAAATATTGTATATAATAAATAACAACTTGAGCAATGGGTTATAAAAGAGTTTACGAAGAGAAAAACACTCATTTTGAAGTGAGCGACGATAGAATTTTGGTAATCGAAGTTCGTGTTGAGAGCGATTGTTAAGTCAACAATTGTTCTGCATCTCGAATTGTTTTGGTTGCTCTAACACTTCTTCTAAGAGCTGGTACACCCTGCACATTCAATTCCAATTCACAGAAAGCTCTTTATCGCTCGTTATGCTTTCTTACTAATACCCATTACTACTGTCTGCATGATGGATGGAAACTAGCAAAAAGGTACGCAAATAAAATACCCCTTGTCGTGAGTGATGTTTTGTGTCAAATTGTATTGATTCGCTGTTTCGCAAGCTTAGAAAAACTACATCACCCGGTCACGGCCAAACATCGTACCGAATCGTACGAAGCACCTGGAATCGAATGCAAGCGCAAAACGTACCAACGAAACGCAGGTCCCGGAACCGTGCTGCTCTTCCAAACTCTTTGGCATCGATTGATTTCCGCTGTTTGCTGTCAAGATACGTCAAGCACTCTTCAGCAGACAGTCGCCGCGCTCCGCGTATCACAAACGATTGGGTATGACGATCGTTGACGGCGTCTGTAACGATAGCGTAGATAACGCTATGTTTCAAGTTAAGCCGAAAGGGAACACAAAATGTCACGAACAATATTGAACGGTTGGCGCGTTCGCGTAAAGGTAGGTTGCGACGGTTCGGGGCGATAACGGATCAAAAGCGTGGTACATGTACACACACACACACACACACACACACAAAGCAACTGAGCAATGGTAAAATCAAAGTAAATGCAAACGGGGTCAAAATTGATTGCCTTTTTCTGTAGTGTTCTCCGAGTGTTCTGATACCTTTGCTAACGGGCACCCGCACACATCGCCCATCGCCGTTCGCCCCTCAAGTCATGGCTTCTAGTTCGGTTGGCTTATTATTAATATACACATATCGTGCCGAGCGCAAAGTATCGAGCTCTTACTTTCCTTTGGAGTGTCTCTCGATTTTGTCTCATTAGTGACACAATTTCCGCGAGCACAAACACAAACCTAAGGGGAAAAGTCAGTATTTGTACACCTGAAAGGACACCGACCGATTGCTGGTAATACATTAGAACGAAAAGGTGTTTATCGTCACCAAAAACCGGCGGAAGGAAATGGGTTCTACTCCATCCAACGAAAAAGTATACCACCCGGTATTATGCCAACAGCCGATAAGAATCTTCCAACATTTCAACACAAAACGATATTCGTGTTTGGACCTAATTATATGCGACGATAATCAGTGCCAGTGCGTCTCCTGTGGCATGTGGCTTTCGGTGGGTGGCGTTTAGAAAATCGTCATACACAAATTTCTTTCTAAATGAGGTTGATGCTAACCAGAAATCCAAACCAGCTAATGTCACTCTTATCTTGGAGATCTCGTCAACACTAGTAAGTATGATTGGTTCCCCTTACTTATCGAAAAAAGGGTAAAATAATTAGTTAATTGGTTATCTATTCCTGAAACCTCAGCATACGCCAACTGCGACTCCAACTTTGTCCTATCGATTCGGCAGAGTCCATACTGTTCGTCGATTCGTCAAGGCCACTCATTCCTAGTGATTGGCAGGCGATATGATTCTCCAACCCCGTGTCCGATCAACGATAAGCCGTGAAACGCTTTTCTCCAGTGTCCGGTAACCGATACCGCCATGTGTCACGATTGGGCATAATGATATCTCACACGCGCAACGAGACGAGAGCTAGGAACCCTCGTTAAGAACCCTCGAAAAACCGTTCTCAGCAAACCATTTAATGGTCACAATTATTTGCTTCATTGGTTGGCCGTTTGGTTTGGAGACAGAGAGAGAGAAAGAGAGAATGAGAAAACCTTCTTCAAACGGCTTCGTTTCTCCAAGAAATGACCGTACACCGGGTCAACATTAAACTCATTAGCCCACGGGTGTACGAATGTCTGGGGACAAATTTGTTCCGGCACTGGAGCAAGTGCAACCGAGCCGGACAAAACGGGAGACCCTTCTTTCTCACTAAGTCACGTAAGCTCCTTCAAAATCGCCCTCAAACCTCTGCTAGGCTGTTGCGCTAATGCGATAATGGTTTGTTAAATCAGTTCAGTCTGACAGCATCGATTCGGTGGGACTTTGTTTGGTTGCTTTCTCCGTGTGTAAGATGGCCACCTCTTAAGTGATTGAACTGATCGGTTGTTTTTTGTGTTTGACGCGAAATGCATCACGTACCCGTGGTTAATCCGGCACTAAACTTTTTCCCAAGAGCCCGAGCAACTTGAAACTTGGGACTACATTCCGGAGCATGCGATAGCGATAATATTCGGTGTGTAATTGAACACCAGTAAGCTGCTTACTAGGAAAAAAGTTTTCGCTCTCACCAATGCTCCAAGTCGCTGTCAAATGGCTGAAGCAGCATGGTGAGAATGTGTCCAAAGTGTAGACATCGGTAGTGTACGGTGTCTGGGTTTTCATCGTGTTTTCCCCTAGAGAAAGATTCTACCGCTGCCAGTAGAAATATGCACCAAATGCACAAAACTCTCCCCTTCACCAACAGTTCCCGACCAGTCGCTCATGTTCGAGCGGCCAAAGTTCTTGTCGTCACAGGCCCCACAAGTACACGTGCACACACACTCAAGCTCAAACTCACAACGACTTTAAAGCGGATGGATGGAGTTGCTCACGAACACGAACGCCGGACACGGACACGAAGCGAAAGCCACTGCCATTTGGGTAATTTCGTATTTATAGCAAAAAGGGGTTTAATTTACATCTTGTTATACATTTATTTTAAGTACACGGCACCACCACCGAGCGGTGACTACAAACGATCTAACCACGGGGCGAAGGTGGTCCAGACAGGCGTACTACTACTATTATGCTATTGTGCTTTGCGTTTACAGTTTACCACCAGCCAGCTGGGAACTGGGAAACGAAAAAATTGGTTCGCGTCCCGCCGAGACCAAGGCAAGGGAGTAGCAGTGTTTTGCATTCCACAGATCCTGCCAAACAAGCGATAACGAGAAACGATGGAGTCGGCGGAATACCAGCGGTAAGTAGGAAGGATTTCTGAACGTCGAGACTAGCTGCACATCCTGACCACCATCGAGCACTACCGACGCTAAGTGTTTGGTCAGTTCGGACACAGAGTGTACTGGAGAAAAGACTGGAGAAGCAATGAACAATGCCGCATGCGCACTCACAAACACTTGCATGCAACCGCCATGCATGTACCATAGCATTTGTGGAATCCTTTTACGAAGTGTGCAGTACGCCAATGGTTTGCAACTACATTTCCACATTCTGCTTCCGCATTACATGGGTAATCCTTTATACTAAGTCGGTATTTTTATAGCTTTTCCTTTCGCTGAGTGAGTGGCCAGCTTTTTCTTTTTACTATGTGGTAACAAATGTGATGAATACTGCCTTGATTAAGCTATATATTGCGAAGGTTACTGCTTGCTCTAGAAACACTTGCTGAAAACTGATAGCAGTCGTCTACTGAACTACTTGAATTTATTTATTTCTATCGCGTTGATTAATACTAGTTGTTCCAAAGCGTCAATGAATGTCGAGGAAACCGAGAACTGAGATTTTTAGTTGATTTTCCAGAAGGAATCATTACATTAAAATCTATCAGAATCCTCTGTCCTCTGATCCAAGGCCTCTGTTTGTGAAAGTTTGGTGGAAAACACATTATAAGTAAATTTGGACTTACGAAGTTAGTTACCCAGAACAATATTCGATTTTAGGACAATAACAATCTACCTCCAACGTACCTCCAGTGATTTAACTCTGTAGGTCTTTTTCTAATGAGGTTATGATTAGTCTCATGTCTTCTAGTTGCAAATTAATTATGCTCTGAATCTGAATGAAAAATCTGGTACCTGAGGCATTATTGGTGTTAGTCTTCACACGGCAAGTTCGGGGATCTGTTCTCATCAGGACTGTACTCTCGTAGTGAGGATGGACTTCAGCTGTATGGTATCTACAAGTCTAAAAAGCTATTTAGGACTTCGTCGTTTAACCAAAACGAAGACGAACACTTGACCTCTCGGGCGCTCGCCATCGAGTAAAGCAGAGTCGACTGAACAACATCTAGCATTTAGTTTAGTTTACTCAATCGCCCAAAGAGTCAAAAGGAGTTTTAAAGCACTGTTTGAAATAAAGACTCAAGTATTAAAATTATAAAACAAGCAAGAAACACTACCCCAACAATGTTCACACTTCGCCAAAAACCCTAGCCAATATTCTACCGTTCATTGCAACATCCCTGTGTTGCCTTTACATTCTCCGTTCGATTCGCACCGAATTCTGCCGCAAGGATAATCGCTTCGCTAGTCATAAACATGCAGTATTTTCGCCCAACTTACACACACTCAGTTACTTCCACAGTGGGGCCCTTTTCACCATTTCCCGCTAGCCGGTTTTCCCCAGCACGCAGGGACACACGCACTGAAGAATGTTTCAACCCGGCAAAGAGATAACCGTGCTACCAAAAAAAAAAGGTAGACGCGGAAGCTGAACCGAAAGAACCCATGAAAAACCTGCGAATAATCGGGTGAGTGGTTTCGTGACAGGAATGCGAAATACTCAGGCACAGGCTCATTAAGTGGTCTCGTGTTAGAGCGTTTCGGGGCCCGGCGAACAATGCTACCGAAAGTGGCCGAAAGTTCGAAGTGGTTTCGGTGTGAAGCTATTCTTATGTTTGAAGAAACATTCCGAAAGCGTTTTAAGAATTTTTACATTTCTTTTCATATAAAAAGGTTTAAGGTTAGTCGTTTTTCTTTCTCTTCAAACTCTTCAAACACTCCAAACTTTCAACTGGCAATATTTGGAAACATAACATGCGTCCAATGAAGTCACCCACAAACTTTGACGCATCGAACCTTAAATGGTGCTCGAATATTAATTGATAAATCACCTTCATCGGTAGGAAACGATAATCAAGCCGTACTTACCAGCGGGGAGTAGAAGGCGGAACTGTCCACACCGATGCTCGGGTAGGGGTTCTGCTCCGTCGAAGGGTAAGGCGTCCCGTACACACCGACACTTCCGGTGGGAATGCGCGAATACCCAGACAGCGCTAACCTTGCCGAATCGTACTGACACGAGCAAACGGTCTGGCCGGACACGGGATCGGTCATGATCGGGCGGCCATTCTCGCAGCAGGACGTCGCAGGTCCGCCTCCGCCTCCGGCACCACCCCCACCACCGCCACCACCACCGCCCCCACCGAGGGAGGCATTGTTTTGCGAGGTTTGCGAGACGGCACCGGGACTGAGGGCGCCGGACGGTGCCCCGGTGGCCGAACCGCCGGGACTGAGCGAGGGTGCGTTCGTGGCGGAGATCGGTGACTGGGAGCTTGCGGTCGTCGTCTGTCCTCCGCTAACGAGCAGCTGCAGGCATGAAACGAAACGAAAAGCAACAGAAACAACACATTCATCAAAAAACCGCACGAAACCAGTGAGCTTTCCAGGCCGCCACCAAGGGAGACCGACCGCTCGAAAACCGCGATGTCGGGTTCACGTTTTAATTAAATTATTATGACTCTCTCTCTCGCTCGGTTTCTCGACGTCCTACGCGTTGAAATCGACGATCAATCGAGCGTACGATCGATCGATTGGATCGACCAATCGATCGATCGATCGCTGCGTAACCTCATGCCACACCGAACGATCCATCATTTCGCATCCATTCAGCCGTAATAATCTTTCCACAGAGTGTTAATGTGCCTTCAAATATTGTCTCCCATGCTTTCAGCCACTTCAGCAAACCCGACGAATCGACGTGAAGGCGTGATGAGCGTGCAGTGTCAGCGATGCTAATGATGGCCCGAATGAGGCGAATGTCAAACCGCTAAGAGTCGGGGGGGAGAAACAAAAACTGATGGGCAACCGCAAGCAAAGATCTACACCGTTCCGGTTTTGATGGCGAAGACCGGCAACGATAGAGAGAAGACAGAGAAAAAAACCTCCACAAAACAAATTCGAACCACGTCCAAGACATTCTGGCTCCGGGTACTCCGGGAACCTCTCGGCTTGATTGGGAACCAAACAAAAAAAACCCGAAACACTTACAAACACACGCACCGAAAACCCGATCCCGGACAACCACAAAAACGCGCAACAGGCTTAAATAAATAATGAATCTAATGGCCGGCCTTTCTCGTTGAGGTTGCGGTTAGCAGCGAGTTGAAGTTGAGCTGAAACAAAAGCGAACCACCCCGGCCCGGCGGCCAGAAGAAAAACAAACAAACGACCCCGAAACAAAAGGTGGCGCGGAAAAGAAGAAAGCAACCCGGCCCACCATTGGAGTTTTCCTTTCCCTCCGTTTGGCAACATTTTGACACTTGTAGCACACGCTGTTGGCTTGGCGTTGGGGTGGTTTAATAAGTTAATGTGATACGGGAGGCTAATGAAAGGGCGTGGAATCGCGTGGATTGGGTCCAGCTTCCTGTCCGAGCGCCGTCTTCAGAACCGTCCGAAGACCAATTCATTATTTATCAAGCAGCTTCCCCATCGCCTTTGAGAATGGGGACCTACGAATGTACATATGGGATGGGACAGATCGAGAGGGGGAACGAGATTAGATTCGTTACGGTTTGCTTATCCGGTGAAAGAGTTGTGGTACCAACGATTCAGGTGATAATAAACGATGGGACGATAGCGACGCGTGAAGGTCGAAACCTGAGCTGAGGACCAACAGGCCGAAAGATGTGGGCGAGCAGGAATCTTCAGTATGCCGAACGAGAATAGGCCGAACCCATCAAAAACACCGTGTCACAAGCTGGAACTTCCTATAGGCCGAACCCATCAAAAACACCGTGTCACAAGCTGGAACTTCCTCTGCTGAGTCTCGAGATGTCAACACCGAAGTACCCGGATAGACATCGCCATCAACAAAAAAAACTCGGCTTGAGACATGTGTCTTAAGCGGCGCTCGGTCCCGGGTACTCTCGAGGGAGTCTGGCAGCAGAAAGAAGGATGCAAGAAATATCACCTGCGCCTATCGTGCCTATCGCAGTCTTACTTTGCTCCGGTTGCTCCGGCACAACAATCTCGGAGTCAATAATGACGGAGGCCACACACTCACCCGGAGACCCCGTGCACACAGCAACACACAAAAAAAACAGGCCGTTTGAAGCGCCCGTTTAACCCCCGACGAAGACGATTCAATGAAAGTTGGCCGGGCAGGCGAACAGACTCGAAAAGCGGATGAAGGGCAACGTCGAAAATAATCAAACGACGCGTCGCATCGTCGCACGTCGCGCTCTACAAACGTATCAAATTACTCGATGATAGAATGGCATAGTCAATTTGATTTTAATATTTGTCATATAATATGTTAATTTACAGTTAAACGCGATTAAAGGTTTTCCCCCTTCGCTTGTTTCTCTTGTTCGTTCGTTCCTTGGACTGTGTGTGTGTCTGTGAAACTTTGGAGCCTTTTGGGTACAATTTCACTGCTGGCAAGTGTCGGCGAACGGGTGTGTTTAGTCGTCTAGAATAATGTGTGAGTTTTTTTTTTAATTCTTTCAGGATTCCTTCAGCTCCACACATAAGGACAGGTTTTTCTACTCTGACCCAAGCCGTCCTCACTGTTATGCGTCAAATGTGACGGCGGCCATCAGCCGACTGTTCCGAAGCCGAGCAAAGAATGGCAGCAAAAATGCAAAATTTACGCCCACCTCAAATGTGTTGGGACCGGGTGTTGTCCAACGTTTCTGGATGGGCTTTAGAACAAAACGACAACAAAACAAGTGTGATAAAAATCACATACCCCTATTCACCGACGCACACGGACGAGGTTTCGGAAATGTCGATCAGAAAATTTAATCTTATTTAAACTGACCGGACAAGCCGGACCGAAGCCGTGCATAAATCTTAACTCGAATTGGAAAGGACACCCCGACAAAAATGGCCACCGGGCGTCCAGGTTGGGGAAGACATGGAGAAAAAGAGAGCGCGCGAGCGAGGCAATCAATTTGTCTTCTTCGTTCAATGCGCTCGGTGCCAAAACATTTGGACAACCTTGACGCAAAGAATGATTTCCGTTCTGACCCTTACCCGAGAAACGTCAGCTTCTTTGCATGATAATACATGGCTGCTGTGAAGGCGCCCGGCCTTTTGGAGATTTGGTAATTGTGATATTGAGAAGGATTAAATGGCGTAACCGGGCTCATCTTGGGGATCCTGCTGCACCACACACACACACACACGTGCACACGTCTCACTCGTCGTCGTCGTCGTCGTCACCGTCATCGAGTGACAGCCTTGCCGTGAGTGGAATGGTTCGACCGTCAGCACGAAAGAAAGAAACGCCGGAAGAAAATAGCGAGACGAGATTCGCCAGGATTCGTTAGGCAACCCGTTTTTCGCTTTCGGTGACACTCCGGTCCGTTCCCCTATGCTAAGGCACATTCTGAAGGAAGTCGGAAGGCTTCACAAGGGCTTCCAGCACCGGCAAAGATGAAGCTTGGCAAATGTCTGTGCTGGCGTGAGGGGTTGGATTAAGGTGGGATAAAGTTTTTGAACCTATACGGTTCTGCTTCCGAAAATCTCCACCTCCCGGGACACCGGAATCGAAGGACGCTTTGTTGGCTTTTGGCTGCCCGAGAGAAGGATTTTGTCTAGACAAATTTAGCAATCGAGCAATGAAGAGACGGCGACGGAGAGAGGGTAGGCAAGCCAATCTCCCGAAGGGTTGGCGTTGGGATGCATTAGAGGTGAAGCACTTAGCGAGAGACCGAAGAGCAGGCTCACTTGTGCTCGGTGGTTCCGGTTCAGCCCGGGTAATTAATCCCGCAACCGACACGCTGGGGAAACATTGAAATACACTTAGCAGGGGGCACACAGCTCACACCTCGCTCGCTGGGTTGCGCAACGACGAGACCTTCACGTAAGACGCCACTACTACTCCCCTATGCTAAGGCACATTCTGAAGGAAGTCGGAAGGCTTCACAAGGGCTTCCAGCACCGGCAAAGATGAAGCTTGGCAAATGTCTGTGCTGGCGTGAGGGGTTGGATTAAGGTGGGATAAAGTTTTTGAACCTATACGGTTCTGCTTCCGAAAATCTCCACCTCCCGGGACACCGGAATCGAAGGACGCTTTGTTGGCTTTTGGCTGCCCGAGAGAAGGATTTTGTCTAGACAAATTTAGCAATCGAGCAATGAAGAGACGGCGACGGAGAGAGGGTAGGCAAGCCAATCTCCCGAAGGGTTGGCGTTGGGATGCATTAGAGGTGAAGCACTTAGCGAGAGACCGAAGAGCAGGCTCACTTGTGCTCGGTGGTTCCGGTTCAGCCCGGGTAATTAATCCCGCAACCGACACGCTGGGGAAACATTGAAATACACTTAGCAGGGGGCACACAGCTCACACCTCGCTCGCTGGGTTGCGCAACGACGAGACCTTCACGTAAGACGCCACTACTACTACAGCGGCCGGGTAAGACTAAATACGCATGACTTATTATTAAGAAGGCGAACGGAGCTACTAATCCTTGGGCACCGAACGTGCAGCGAATCGGTGTTGAACTTGGTGAAATATTTTCCACAACAGCAACGCCAAGTGCGACGCGAATCGGTACAAATATATTAAGATGTTGCCAAATTGGACAACCGCGCCGAGTAGGCATTGCAAACGAACCACCTAATAACGATCGCCATTTTACTACGTAGATTTGTTCCCGTTTCGCGGTGCATCTAAATATGTGGACGAATGCTATTCGACACTCATTTCACACTTTGCTACGCTTTTTGATAAGCGTGTTAGACCCCTTTATCGCGATTTCTTGGGTGTGGAAAGGGCGCACACACACTCGAGCGCTACGGCAACACAATTGCCGTCACAATCAGTTTGCCTCAATTAACGCATGCCTCGGCTATTAGTGGAGAATCAAGACGAGGAACACCAACAAAAACGCGAGATGACGTGGTATAAGAGGAGGTATGCCCGATTGCTTTTGATAACTTTTCCACCAAGCGAACGAGCGAGCGCGACCGCGCATGTTTTCACGCGGATTGTCGATACGCGACTTCATTTCGATCGGTCGGTTAAGTTGTAAGTTGTGTTCCCATTAGTTCTACATAGT
Organism: Anopheles maculatus; assembly: GCA_002091835.1. Taxonomy (NCBI): domain Eukaryota; kingdom Metazoa; phylum Arthropoda; class Insecta; order Diptera; family Culicidae; genus Anopheles; species Anopheles maculatus. The sequence goes on along the minus strand of KZ061707.1, from coordinate 32,766 downwards.
TTTCACCGATAAAAAGAACGCGCCCGGTTCGAACCTGCTCACTTCGGCCATGCTCCACAAAAAGTGCACAATAATAATAAGCATCGGTTGGGAGGGGGGGGGGGGGGGTTGAGCGTGAAAAGTTCTGAGCACTGGAGTGAAATTCTTTTGACCCCAACTCCTCGTGCTCGCGGGAAAATGCTAATCAATTCGCTACGCCTACCCGCCGCAATGTACAGCGCATGGGGGCGAAACCGAAACAATTAGCTGAAAATAGATAATTAGAATTAAGTGCAAACGAAGATGGTGCCCGGTAGTTCGAAGACTCCCGAGGAACCGAAGACGACACACTGGTTCCTTTCGCACAGCAAAACACATCGACGGTGGTGGTGGAAAACGTTTGTTGGCATTCAGCACGACAGTGTTTGCAGTCATTTATTTCGCCATTTCCCTCCTACCGACCGAAAGATTGCTTTTCTATTCTGTCCCGTTCCGTTGCCTTCCGCCATTTTCGTCTACTTTTTCGGGGTGTCCTTGAGAGAGCTCGCCCGCCTTGTGTTTTGCTTTTTCATCCGGTATATTACGAGGCCTGCGCCTTAAATTGCGCGTTTGATCGCACTCGTTTTAATGATGTCTTAAACAGAATTAATTTTGTGATTTATCTTCGTTTGGTTGACTCCCGTCTCCTGTTCATCCCCTTCTCTGTCCACCACTTCCTTCGAGCAATTGTTGAGGGAAGTTCGTTTTTTCTTTCAGGAGGTTGGATGTTTCTACCGCAAGAATCATGTTTTTTGATGGTTGGTTGGAATTAACAAAAAGGCCCACAGCACACACAAAAAACGGTCAACCAAACTGCCGTTTTCCTGACTGGCGCTAGCTGGCGTAGATGGTTAACGTTTTGCTTTAATTTGTCCCCGTCGCACACCCGGGTGGACACAATGTCTGGTGGACTTTAAGAATCGTTCGATTCGGGGAAGAAAAATCGATTCCCTATAAGCGTAATTAGTGGAATGTTTCTTCAGAATTTACATGCCAGATGGGTTGGGCAACCGAAACTAGCTACAGCTGACAATCAAGCTCGTGGCTAAATGTCTCACCGCTCATAATCTCATTGTCTCCCGCAAACGTCATAAACACGAGTTTAACGAGCCTCCTCCACCCTGCTGTACGTGCTGAGCGGTAAGTATCCAATTTTATTTATGATTTATAGCCCTCAACCGGAGCAGCCCACAAATCACTGGACGCAGCACGCCGGCAGGTCTTGCCCCCGTAACTTGAGGCCCATATGGCCCGGATAGATGCGACCGGTGCAATCATTGAAGAACTATTTAGTGCCTTTTAATGGTACCCCGATCCCCATCATCATTATCATTTAAAACAACAACAGAAAGATAGACATGACCGAAAGCCATGCAACACCGTAACTATCCTGTGTGTGTGAGAGCGAGCGCATTTGCCTCGTAAAGTGGTTTATTGTTCCAGAGTGGGAGCAAATAATTGCCATTTACTATCCTGTGTATGACTCTTTTTTGTGCCGTCTTCTTCCGTGCGGTGCGAGCACAACTAAGCAGATGACAGTTTATTGACGGCTCTGTTAGACGGTGTACCGTTTGCTGCTTTCCAGAGCGTCCAGCGTTTGGTGACCATTGCACACAGTGGGCACTTTCGGACAAATGACTTTTTGGTTTTCAATGGCCATAAAATGATGTTCTTTTACAGGTTTTACTAATATTAGATGAATTTTAATAGTTTCCATAAATGCCCAATGCCTTTGGTGACCATAGTGCGCAGTAAAGTGTGTAACTCGGTTGTTCTAAATCAGGCTTTCTTGTGAATAATATCTTCTCATACATATAATTTTAAAGTTGGTTTACTAAAAATAAAAAGTTCTTTTTTAATATAAACAAGGCTTCGTCGTGTACTAAAATTATTTAAAAAGCAATACGATGCGACTGTTACTACGAATGTTGAATTATATACTATTTTTTTGTAATGTTTATTAGCTCTATAACACGAGACATTTGAATTTTCATTTGTTATAATAAATTTATAAGAGCAGAAGCATTTTGACCACATTTTACCACAATTTTGTGACATTTTGATATGACAATTAGGTAGACTTTTTCAACATTGAATATCTTCTAATTGGGCGCTTGGAGAGAGCTAATGTCTTCACCAAAAACTAGTAAAAGAATTATACTTGAACGTAGCTTAAAACGTTCTTAGGGAAATTTGAGTCCTGTTAAGAAAGTTGAATGGCATGATGTCAAACTTGGAGATCTTATCAAGGTTTCATTAAGATTCTAATGAATTTTTAAGTTTAAACTGTCTTTTGTAACCGGTCATGCTATTTTTTTACAATTTACAGCAAGTTTTATTTCCAACTTTCTTCATTACACCAATATCCGTAACGAACTTAGGAAGTTACAGAGATTTTAAGTTGAAAAATAAATTTAAGAAAAAAAATACGGTATTTGTTAGTGTTTCAACATTATCGACTAATATTTTTTTAACAAAAATGTTATTTATTTCTCGTTTTAATCCCTAATTTAGATTACTGCATTTGGTTTTATTCTAGCCTATTTTGGATTGTCTGGTTTTATCCCATCAAACGTCCAATATGCATCGGACAAGTAAATGTACTGTTTTAGTATGTTGTACCAGTAAGTTCTTATTGCTTTGCTTTTTGTCTCTAACATATGCTCGACACTTTAATGAGGCTAATTATTGTAGCATCTAATACGCACAGCAGAAACCGTAACCCCCCTCTAACGCAGTTGGCGCAGTTGATGGTCCATTTAATGTAGTTTTCGGTACATTTTCAACACTCGCCTACTGGGATTGATTTTGATGCATGTTTAACCGGCGTATCTCATCGAAAATCGATCGATTATCACCACTGATTGTAATGCATTTTGTTTGCAGCGTGGAAAATCACCATATTTATAGGTATGCAAAAATTTGCATAAACACATCCGACCTTTTTTTTTAATACACCAATTCAACCCGATTGTTTCGTGGCGACACACCAAAAGAGGCACAAACGAGCCGAAAAAAAAAAATACATTGGAAAAACAAAAAGAATCAAAAACCAATCAAAGCGGATCAAAATGAACGTTTATTAAAGAATGCAAATAACACCAATCGAGTGCGTCAATCGCGTACTACGGACCGGGGCACCATAACCATAATAACAATGATGAACCGGCCCCGGTAATAGCATCGGATAATATGCAACGTGCAGGCAAACGAACAAAACCCGTTTTGCGCCCACCGTAGGCTGCGGGTCGTGCCCCGAAAAAAGGAAAAACCGGCAACCCTTAATAAGGGCGGCTTCCGATTTTCAATTCGAGTAGCCTAAACGCATCCATCGCATCCCGGGTAGGCCGGGAATGATAGTAATTTTTACGTAGCTCAAGCTCAGCTCACTTAGCCACTGCCACGTCAATATAAAGTGTGAAATCGTTGTAGCATAATGTATTATGGGCTTTTATTCTGTACCGTAGCACCAAAAACAGCGAACATCAGCAGCAGCAAGAAGAAAACTGTTTGCGAATCGATAATGCACTATCATCAGTGTGTGCGAGATGCGTCGTATCCTCGGGCGGGCTCATTGTTTTCTGCCCCTTGCTTATGATTCTTCGCTCGCACTTTTCCTATCCCCAACAGACGCATAATGTATGCGTAAACGCGTTACGTATGGGGCGTACAGGTAATACCGTGCAAAATTTTAACCGAATCGATAGTGAGCACTTTTTTATCATTATTTTACAACAACAAAAAAAACAGTCCTCTAGGCAAGGCTGCTCGAGTCTAGTGGGTCGCATAACCGGCCATCCTTTCGATGGTTGTAAAACCGGGCTGAGCTTAAAGCAGTTCCTGGATGTAGTCCTGGATGGCGTTTCCCATGCCTGCCATTACTTATCGTACCTGACTGTTGCCGAGATCGATATTTGTATGTCCCCTTTTCGAATGTTCTTCGGAACAACTGTACAGCCGAGTACAGCAAACCAAAATCCCTTCGAACTCATGAAGGGTTGGGTACGAATGGTGGAGTCGCACGCCTGAGGGTGACTGGAGCGTGGTCGTCTGGAGCGGAGAAGGTGGTTTCAGGAAACTCTTATCAGTACAACGTATCTGCACCGTATGCGACGAGTACCTTTCCGTTACCTTTGCCGTTGTAACTCCCTCTGGCGGACGAAGCAGGACTCCCGTGTGAGTGTTTTGGGCGTCCCTTTCGGTGGAACCTATGCGCTGCAACCTGTTCTTGCCGAGTTTAGCCGAGTCTTCATCTCTCACTCTCACCTCCATGCCCACAAACTCGCCTGACAAAGGATCTAAAGGATCGATGTAATGCTTTTTTTTCTCCTTTCTCTGTACTTCATTGCTTGCAGGCATCATCCTGAGAATGTGGCTACTGCGTGCGATGCATATCGGAGGCGCATGCACATCCCGGTGCACGGCTCCAGAACTCGCACCGGCAACTCCGCATCCACTCCGTCAGCCTAGATGGATGGATGGATTGGCACGATATGGACTGTAATGTGGATTGGCCTTTTTTTTTTTCGTTGCGTTCGTTCACCACTCTTCACGACTATATTGGTTCTGCCTGTATCGGATCGGTTTTCACGATGAAAAGCGTGACGAAATATTACCGCCTGGATGGCCCAGACGCACCGGAAAATGATGTGACGGAACCAAGCACTGGCACAAAAAAAAACCACGACAATGGGCTGAAATTATTATAAGCTACCGCGCTAACCACGGACACAAGACGCTGCGCGACATCTCGACATCTCGCGCGTCCAAAACCTGTGTCGCTCGGCAGGCCCGACCATCACCGGGAACGGATGGCGACATTATAAATGTGAGATAAATTTGTTGAGATAAATCGTTTTATTGACAATTTATTGAAATATTTTGATAACATTCAACGATAATGATATCACTGCTCGTGATGTGATGAAAGTTTTACAAGGCCCGTGGCCCGTGGAACCGTGGCACCGGACCATGGAACGCCGGGCCCATGATCATATGCTCCCTCCGGGGACGCATTGGTCTGGAGCATGGTTTGGATCTTGGGGAGTTTTTTATTGTTTGTTGTTGTTGTTATTCCCACATGCCACTAAGGACTCAGGACCTAGACTTTGCTTCGACGTCCAGAGATTTTATGACGCGCAGAAAACCCCCCGAAGACAGACTGCGTTATGACGATGGACAGGTTTTTGTTTTCTGCACAACTTCTTATTCGATGTTGCTTTGCTGCTTTTCTGGGCGAGTTGCTCATCGACATTCACCCATCGACCACGGCGACTACGTGAGGACACGGGAATGATTTATTACTGTCCAGTCTTTAGGTCCGTTTTCCACCCGTTTCTCACACCAGTACCGGGCGCGCTGATTCGCTCGGGTTTTATGGAGCTAGAACTCGATCGTTCGCAAGAATATCTTTGTCGTTTAATCTGTTCTGCCTTTATCTTTCCTTTTGTGTGCGAGATTTTTTTCTCCCCCCTTAGCAGATTCTTCAAATTTGTACGTCTCTAGAATTTGTTTTTTGTAGTGGGCAGGGACAGTTACCGATGAACGATCAATCTAACGTTCGTCCGTGCAATCGTAGGTATTGTTGCGTTTGCTAATGAACATCACCAGCCAGTCAACCGCGCAATGATAATGAAAGGTTAACGTGATAACGTTTTGGTCCGCGAGATCGCCCGGGGATCATTTAAAGTAGATCGAGATCACACGTCGGAAAAACTGTTTCACCTGCCACTGTTGCCTCGGGGCGCTCCGTTTCTCTCAAGGTTGTCGGGCATTTCCATCGGACGCAGTTGACGCGCCATCAGACGTCTTCTGCAGCAGTACGCACCATCGGCTTCAGGGTACGTCCCGTCCATTTCAGACGCCCCGGTGCTTAAACATTACGGTCGTAAATATATTAGCATATATTTTTTGTTGTCTCTCCCGATCGTACCCCCGATGCCCGGAGCCACGAACAGTGCAGGCATTTTGCGAAATGTTCTTATGTGACGATCGGTTTCCATAATAACGATCATAAATTTCGGTGAATATCGTTATTAACGGGGCCGCATCAGCGAATGCCGTCGGCAAAAAACGATGGGCCAAACCACATCTCCACGATCGACATTATGCACCGGAATAGCGCCGCCATTTATCGCTGGAAGCAACTTTTAATCAATCTTTTTTTCACGATCAATCGAACAGACGCGCATCTTGCTTCTAGAGTGAGTTTGACGAGGGATTGTCCACCAGCCGCCAGTGTATTCTGTGGCCTTCGAGAAATTCTGCGTACTCCAACCACACACCAGCGTGTGTGTGTGTGTGTGTGTTCGCACCTTTTGTTGGCTCGCTGGTCGGTCGGCTCTTAGCATAGGAAGCCCTTTGGAAGCCCTTGAGGAAACTTCGGTGCGCCCTCAAGCGACGTAACGCAAAGTACACCCCACGGATGGATTGAATTCGGGACGGCGGTCCACAATAAATTACATTAATTGAGATATAAATATTATTATCTGGACAAATGGACAATCCATCATGTGCGTGCGAACGTCATGCGTTTTGACGCTGAACACACACAGAACCACCTGCCTGCCTGCCAGAGTAACCGAGTCTCAAGTCCGAGTCAAGTCCGATTGTTGAAGGCTAACAGACCTGCACGGGTGTATTGTCGGTCGAGAGTGAGGTTCTATTTAGGACCACAACCGTTAACATACACGCACACAAAACAGCCTAAAGAAGGATAGATAAGTGATCGGAAGGAGCAGAAAAGGCTTTCTCTTAATGGGAACACATTAGCTACGACCTTCATCGGTGGTCTGTAACCAGTGCGAATGATCTCGTTACCGTATTAAAACTTACTTTATTTTACACAAGGCGCGAATTTTATCCACTCACGCCCAGCAATCATTTTATGAAGTCAAAATATAAAGCCAGCTTACCATAGACTCTCCATTTGGGATTTCTCGTTGAAACATCTCACCACCTTTGAGCACTTGTGACAGTGTTTTTTTTTTTGTCATAAAAATAGGAAATTTATCTTCCCGGAGGATTATATGACCTACTGGCGAGTGCACCAGTACAAAACGCGTAGCATATGGGGTTACTCCGGTTTTTCGATATGATATCTTGCTTGCTTTAAAAATCAATTTCATCCGTATGCCCATTTTCAACAGCGCCAGATGAGATGCCGGATATAGCTAAGCCGTTTAGTTGTAGGATATCGATTGACCAGACCAGAGCATCTATAAAGAGGGCGCCTGGTAGCAGAAAGGGTTTCAAAATTTTAAAAGGTTTTCCCGTTGAGCGTGTCAACTCTCGAGGGTGTGTTAACACGTTGCGACGAGCAATTGCGGAGCCTATTTTTTGTTTTGTTGCCTTCGAGTGAGTGATTCTAAATATTGCTTTTTTTCTCTCTCTCACGAAATGTTGAAGGCTGTCTTGCCCATGTGTGGCGCACATTTAAACATTTGAATAAAATACCAATTATGTTAATGGTAAAGGGATTTCGCTACAATCCTTGTGCTTTGGTTCGGCTTTGGCAGCAGCACTGCTACAGCAGGTACAAAGGATCCTTACTGTGATTTGAGCATATGATTTTGGTAAACTGTGTGAAAAAACGACAGGCATCACGTGCTTCACCTGTTGCCGATGTCCTACAACGTCTCATAAAGGCGCCTTATGAAGCTGGTAGAAAAGGTGATAGGTTCTCGCACAAGCAACACGCTATGAAGTGCTTATTGAATTGTGAAATCAAGAACCCTACTTAGCAGATTCTTCAAATTTGTACGTCTCTAGAATTTGTTTTTTGTAGTGGGCAGGGACAGTTACCGATGAACGATCAATCTAACGTTCGTCCGTGCAATCGTAGGTATTGTTGCGTTTGCTAATGAACATCACCAGCCAGTCAACCGCGCAATGATAATGAAAGGTTAACGTGATAACGTTTTGGTCCGCGAGATCGCCCGGGGATCATTTAAAGTAGATCGAGATCACACGTCGGAAAAACTGTTTCACCTGCCACTGGTGCCTCGGGTACTCCGTTTCTCTCAAGGTTGTCGGGCATTTCCATCGGACGCAGTTGACGCGCCATCGGACGTCTTCTGCAGCAGTACGCGCCATCGGCTTCAGGGTACGTCCCGTCCATTTCAGACGCCCCGGTGCTTAAACATTATGGTCGTAAATATATTAGCATATATTTTTTGTTGTCTCTCCCGATCGTACCCCCGATGCCCGGAGCCACGAACAGTGCAGGCATTTTGCGATATGTTCTTATGTGACGATCGGTTTCCATAATAACGATCATAAATTTCGGTGAATATCGTTATTAACGGGGCCGCATCAGCGAATGCCGTCGGCAAAAAACGATGGGCCAAACCACATCTCCACGATCGACATTATGCACCGGAATAGCGCCGCCATTTATCGCTGGAAGCAACTTTTAATCAATCTTTTTTTCACGATCAATCGAACAGACGCGCATCTTGCTTCTAGAGTGAGTTTGACGAGGGATTGTCCACCAGCCGCCAGTGTATTCTGTGGCCTTCGAGAAATTCTGCGTACTCCAACCACACACCAGCGTGTGTGTGTGTGTGTGTGTTCGCACCTTTTGTTGGCTCGCTGGTCGGTCGGCTCTTAGCATAGGAAGCCCTTTGGAAGCCCTTGAGGAAACTTCGGTGCGCCCTCAAGCGACGTAACGCAAAGTACACCCCACGGATGGATTGAATTCGGGACGGCGGTCCACAATAAATTACATTAATTGAGATATAAATATTATTATCTGGACAAATGGACAATCCATCATGTGCGTGCGAACGTCATGCGTTTTGACGCTGAACACACACAGAACCCCCTGCCTGCCTGCCAGAGTAACCGAGTCTCAAGTCCGAGTCAAGTCCGATTGTTGAAGGCTAACAGACCCGCACGGGTGTATTGTCGGTCGAGTGTGAGGTTCTATTTAGGACCACAACCCTTAACACACACGCACACAAAACAGCCTAACGAAGGATAGATAAGTGATCGGAAGGAGCAGAAAAGGCTTTCTCTTAATGGGAACACATTAGCTACGACCTTCATCGGTGGTCTGTAACCAATGCGAATGATCTCGTTACTGTATTAAAA
>KZ061707.1:0-23087 GCA_002091835.1 Anopheles maculatus | reverse complement strand
GTGTGGCGCACATTTAAACATTTGAATAAAATACCAATTATGTTAATGGTAAAGGGATTTCGCTACAATCCTTGTGCTTTGGTTCGGCTTTGGCAGCAGCACTGCTACAGCAGGTACAAAGGATCCTTACTGTGATTTGAGCATATGATTTTGGTAAACTGTGTGAAAAAACGACAGGCATCACGTGCTTCACCTGTTGCCGATGTCCTACAACGTCTCATAAAGGCGCCTTATGAAGCTGGTAGAAAAGGTGATAGGTTCTCGCACAAGCAACACGCTATGAAGTGCTTATTGAATTGTGAAATCAAGAACCCTACAGTTCCTTCTCCGGCCGTTCCTTCCGTTCCGGCGAAAGACTTCTTTCAAAAACGGCGATTGTAACTTGTTCATCAGCTAAACTGACAGACAGCAGTTGCAATTGCCCTACGGGATCGTTCCCGAGCGGCGCAGTTTGTGCTCTTGAAACACACAAAAAAGCCTAACCGAAACCAAAACCGGGAACGAATCATAACGGGCACACACCGACAAGCACACACACTGGAACCGATCCGTAGAGGTGCATTTTTATCGCGGCGTACGATCCTTTCGTGGAATGGTACGGAGACGGAAACCGGCCGGTGAGTTTGTCGAATCTTTATAAATTATTGACATCATCTTCAACATTTTTCTACCATTATGAATTATTAATTCAATGAGACTAAAGCCCCGGCTACCTTCGGGTAGGAACCACGGGATGGTTCCTTATCAATTTTTCGTTCCAGCGCCATCAATTTTAAACCGAGTATACACTTTTTATCGGGTTTGATTTTTGGGCTGGGATTCGGATGCTGTGTACATTTATGGCTATTTTTGCACGTCGCGTTCAGTCGCGAATTTTTTTTGTTTGGGTTTTCCTTGTTGCTTTGTCAGTTGTTTTACGCGTTTCAAACGTCGTACAACCATTAAATGTAAGCAGAACCATTCACCGGAAACGTTTAACGCTTTTTTTTGTGTGTTCTTGAAGTCTCTCTCTTTGCACAAACTAATAAGATTTACATGCTTTAAGGAGCAACCCCTTCGAAGATATCATACAGCTACCAATCTTTAGAAACTCCCTAAAGCATATCGGATGTCTCGAGGGTGTCGCATGAATTTTCTCCAGAATTCTACCCGATAAGATGCAATCCATGGTCGGTCGTGCGACTTCTCGATAATTTATGTACTCCGAAGTACTCGTGAAAACTGGCTGCACATTTCCTAAGAAAAAAGCGTCGCTCTGATTTGCTGTTCCTGTGTCATCGAATTGCACCCTTTCGGGTGAGCCGTGAGCAAGTGACTGCAGTTTTAATGCACAAATGTTGGCCCGAATTCTTCTTTGCTAACTGCAAGCGTTGCTTCTGTGCCTCAATCAAATCCAGAATCGCATCGTTTTGCTGCTATGCGATGCGCTGATAATATTGATGGCGAGTTGTTGGAGAAATGGACCCTCTTCCCCATTCTCTCGTTCTCTTCCTCGCTTGCCCAGCACACGAATGTGTCTATCGAGAAGCGACTGCGACAAAGTGTAAACAGCAACATAATAAATCATTTCCCAAAAATGAGCAACTCTTGCGCCCCAACAACCGAACCGAACGCGCCAGTTCTGAAGGCGCGTAAAGAGCCAGCAAAAAGGTGAAAAGATCGAACGGAATGCTCGATGTGTAAACGGTCCTTTTTTTTTCCACGACAATTCGCGGTTGACAGTTTGCTCCCGTATGTTCGCTTTGCAGGTTGCGCCCTTCCATCAAGAATCGCCAAACGCGGACGCCAAGACGCCTGGAGCTGGAGTGAAATATCTACTTTTTTTTCGCTTCTTTCAGGTAAGGATCGCCGATTGTACCGATTGCGCCGATTGGTTTTTGGGGCGGAAAATTGTACGGGGCATCGGACGGCCTTAGATGGGTGCCCATCTTTGGCGATACTCCCGATACACGGTTCAGGTTCACCGCTCATAACCGATTAAGGCAGGCTACCTCGGGACGTACCCGGCGAGCACCCGGTAAGCTCCATCCCGAACCAGTGCAGACATTCTTTCGTTCCAAATCGTGCCCCATATCGATCGATCAACGGATCGGGTATTGCCTCGTGGGAATTGCTGCACAATCGAGAGGCGCTCAGGAATTGTTCTCCCGGGCACCTGTGGATGATGATGTTGATGATGATGGTGATCGGGGATGCTTGAGGTGTGATGTGTTTGCTCGTTGGCCGTCGCCCGCCGTAACTGACACTTCCCTCGGCACGTCCTTAGCGGGTGTGGACCGAGCTGTTGTTCTTATTCAAGCTTACCGCTACCGATTAAGTGCATATTTGCGTCCCGAAGCTCCTTTTACGCACCCTGGCAGTGAAGTGTCGCGGGTGCCGGCGGTTAAGTGCGATTTGCCACCCCGCTTGCATATCAATATTGCATTTTAGGCGTCACAACTTCAGTGCGAAAGCTTCCCAAACATGCATGCAACAAGAAGCGAAAATCGGCCAAGAATCGTCCGGGAATGTATTGGGAGCGAAGCAACAGCAAAAACTGACTTGGAACCAAAGGAAAGGAACGCAAACAAAATGTTGACATATTTATTTGTCCAGACTGTGTGCTGTGTTCCAAATTTTTCCGATGACATCATGCCAGCGCCCGATGCAAAGTGGTGGCTTGTTGAAACTGTATTGATTGAACGACTGCAGTCAGTGCAGCATATGGTTGGTGGCTGACTGATTGGAATGTGTGCTTGTGTATGTTTGTGTGTGTTTTTTTTTACCGAGGATTGGGTCAAGCAGACAACAGCAACAAAAAAAGCCCAAACAGCCAGACAGAACCTTTCTTTCCATCTAGTCGAGCTGGGTAGAGAATCACACTCAAGTACCGAGGGACATCCATTCACACTCTACGCAAAGATATGTATCATCCGCTCACAGCTAGCATCGCTTCACAGGGGTTTACTGGTTCGTGGTCATGAACAGTGCCCATCGGAAATGTGACCAAGAAAGCGACTAAACGGGCGCATCTCGCTCTGACAAAACTATCCGTATGCAGCACAAGGGTTTTGGCTTCCTTGTTTTGGGCACGTTTCAGGGAAATCTCCTGCTGTGCTGTGCTGAGTTTGTGCGTAGTGTAAAGCGATCCCTGAAGGACGTAGCACTGTACGACATCTAGTTTTTAAATATCGCACACACATTTTGCACAATTCAAATGTACGTTTGTTAGCGACTTGCAGTATGTATTGAACGATTAATGTATTTAAATATTTTTTTAATCTATTTAAGTTCCTCATCTTAAAACGAAGACTTAAGAGGCATTATTTATTGGGATTTGATTAGCCAACTTTGGAAAACTTGGCCCATTACGCCCAACTTCGATTGTGATCTCACCTGTCGTGTCTTCCTTCGCGTGATCGTAAGCGTTAGCTTCGGTGCACTCTGTTCCCGCTGTGAGTTCCCCCTGCACACGCACACGAACACACACACGCACACACACACAGCTAGTATAAATATTTATCAATTTGAACATTGATAAATTAATTGTAAATTAATTAAATTGATTTGTACGTGATTTTGGCAAGTTTTTGCCCCGAATGTTCTTCCTTTTGTTGTGCAATTTCGGGAACATTCTTCACCCTGGCCGGTACACCGACCGATCTACCGACCGATCTGTACATTGAATTGACAATTCTCTTCATGTACTTTGTGTGGTTAAAAGCAAAAAAAAAACGCGCTGCAAACTGTTCACGCATTATGAATTGAACGTCGGACACGCGGAACAACGACCGCGCGCGCACTCCGGTCAATGGAATTGGTCAACGTTTGCCGAATTCCTGGCCTCCGGTTGCAATGTACCTCCAGCGGCGGGATAACGGTACGGGCACGGTTGAAGAAGAAAATTCAATTAGAACATTTTTCTGAAGTGCGTCCAATGCACACGGTGCGTGCGTCAATTTTCCAAACCCCGGTATCAAGTGGGCCCGCCGTGTTAGCATCTTCATTCAAGACTCGTCCCAAAAACCGAGAAAACACATCAGAAAACGAAATACACACACACACACAAAAAAACCCCCCGAAACAAGATCAAAACTCACATGTGAAGCGAAACCAAGAGCGACGGAACTGTCGCATGGTTCATTTCGTCTTAAATTATAATTAATTAATGAGATTCCTTTTTCACTCGCTCGCTCACACACCGGCATCGGTACCATTCCCCCGAATCCGTTTGGTTGGGAACGCGTCCCGGAGTAGATGGAGTGAAGAAGATGTCACTTGCCGAATCTTGAACGCGGGCAGGGAAAAACCTTGTCTCCCCCGGGGAACGGAACACGCCACAGCAGAGCCTACGGTTATGCTGCATCGTTCTAGAGGTTTGGTCCAATTTTTCGCGTGTACATTTATGTGTCTCTCTGCCGCAGCAGTAGACACAAATCCATACGCATTGTAACTGGGAAGGATTCAGCAGTCGTGCAAGCTGTTGACGTTCGATGTGGAAGATGACGTTTGGGCTACGGTTGAATGCGTTGGGATGTGTGCGTGTGTCTTAAGTTCGGTTTTTTGTTACTATGTTGCTTTCCGGTCAACCCGAAAATTGAGTGCCGACGATGTGTGTGACGCGAATAATTTCACAGTTCCACAGTTGTTGCCTGCCTCAAAAAAGCGAACGATCTCAACGCCTTGCAAACGCTCGCAAGTCAAACGTGAAGCGTCCATGGAGTTCAATTCAGTTCGGGGTTCGGGTTTTTCTCTTCCTGGTGCGCATCGGAATCAACCCGTGAATTACTGTTACACCTTTTTTGATACAAATGGAACACAATCGTTGGAAGATAGATTCATTTACCGTGTTGAAAACAGTCTCCAGTACAATAAAAAACACACAGTACCCGACGGATGACGCAGAATAGCGAGAGCATGAACCTCGCTAATGAACCTCCCGGCTTGACGCTGTTGGGAATTAAATGGTGATTCCAAAATAAAACACATTAACCCTCAAAAAACCGTCGTCATTTGCCGGCTTTTTCGCTGGCCCGCAGAGTCCCCAGGAGAGATGGTGAAATGGAGAACTCGTTTCGGGAAGCCTTACGCCGGTTTAATGTAGAAAGTGCCGGTCTCAGGAAAACGTCCTATCGGTGGGTAATGGAGTTTCGGGTGTTTTCTTCTTCTGCCTGCTTGTTAAAATATGATTCCCGATAGACCATTTGTTTGGTGAAGCATCAAATGTAGGTTAGTGGAGTGGACACAACTAGTGAGCGCTGCGCTGTGCTTCTTCAATTTGCGATACAACTTTTTAACTCTCTCACTGTGTCACCAATTTAGAAAACTGTGGTTAATGATGCGTATTTTACAACCTCCAATCGGAATATAAAAAGATTTCACGCTCAAATGCAATGAGATGTAAATGAGCCGGCTTAAAGAAACAAACACACCGTATGAGCGTTTGTGCTTGTCGTTTGCACAAACCATGTACTATTATTGATCTCGAGTAAAGAGCTTCGGGTAAGGCTCTAATGCTTCTAACCCCAAACACTACACTTTCCCTTAATACATGTCCTCACACAAGAAACGTGCCGTTTTTCGGGATAAAACACAATAAATAAATAAAAACCCCAAAACACGCCGTCAAACACACTTGTTTGACTCGTCTAAAACTTTCATTCAATAAGTCAAACACCTTTCGAAACGCTGTTTGAACATCCCTTTGAGCCTGTGGCGTGGGATAGACTTCTCTTCTCCTCTCTTCGCCCTTCTTGTCCTACACTCTCGCTTACCTGACTTGCCGGCGGATATGTGTAGCCAAATTGAGCGTATGCGGCCATTATTCCTGGTATGTACGGGCGTATACTTTCCCCACACGGTTTGTTTTACTTCTGTCAAACTGGCACAATGGCAATAATTGGATATCTTTGAATACGATTGATTGCACTTTTCTTCGTTCGTGGAGCGGGGTTTTCGCTCTCTTCTTCAATAACTCAATCTAACCGGCCAAGAACACACTACAGCACATTCACTACCGAACCGAACATCGAATATCCGGCATTGTTTTCAGGGCTCACAACACCGCTTAGGTCGATGCCAACGTCATCCCGGACGTCATATCCTTTGGCGCCAAATGCACGGCGGGATACATGATCCGGTCCGGCTTGTACACTGTCACCGTCAACACACCAAGATCACCCGGCCGGGAACCCGAAACACACCCACACACACGCACGCACACACATTCACCTCGTGCTTAGCGGACGGTTGGCAACGACAGACGCAATAGGTGGTGACATCCAGCGTTGCCGGGGTTAATGGTGTTTTATATCGTCCTGAGGCTATCCTTGGGACCTCTTCCGTTGGTCTTCAAAATGTCTTCACTTGCTTCAGCGTGAAACTCTACGTTACTGGTGCAGCTTAATGTGCAATGTGAATTCTTTTGTGTTGCATTTAATCAGAATGTCACTATTACACAAAACCAAAACACACAAAACTCACGAGACTTGAGAACGATAACAATTTAACAGAAATTTAACAAATTGCGCCATCTAAACACAAGCACACACTAACGTAGTAGGCGGCAGTACATCCTAGGGTAACAAGAAAGCCGTAATTGAATAGTGTGGTTGGTCGCCGGTATTGCTTTCATCTGCAACCGGCCGAGCGAGATGTTGTGTTTTCTGATTTCCTCGCGTTTCGTTCGCCGGGAAAGCGGGAAAAAAGGCTAAGACCGGGAACTGTGCTTGATGACACTTCCAACAAAGCCCCAAGTTAGCTCCGATTGTGTTGCTAGGCAGCAGGACACACCGGATGCTGCTATTCGCTCACGGAACCAGTTCTCTGGTAGACTCGTCCTGGAGATTCGTTTCGTTCACATTTCTTCGCTCTTTCTCTGTGCGTTCTGAAGGTGCACTTGCTCTCACGGTTTCCCGCTTTGGTAACCAATAAAAAACCCGACTTGCTCACACACCGAGGCCACGTTAACCCGCTGCTTGGTTGTTTCTCAGCGCCACTGTTTCACACTGACGAAATCAAAACAAACGCTTCGTGCCGTACGGAACTCGCACATAGAATATATTCGCTGGTACGCGTGGGTGTGGAAACTTTCCACTCGTGTCACAGCCAAACGATAGGCACGCGCACGCACGCACATGCACACATACACACGCACACACACGAGGAATACCGATTCAAGAACCGAGAAAACGCACATAAACAACACAGCAAAAAAGGAAACGCCGGCCCGAAGCAACCGTATGTTTTTTTGTACTCGAAATGTTTCTCGTCTCGTACCGTTTGTTCGTGCCACACGGAACACAAACGCGCGCGCAGCAACGATGCGCACTTGATCACGTTTTGCCAGAAACTGAATTTCTCCCAAAACATCAGCCCGTGCAACCTGGCATCCCTGGGCCGGCGAAAAACCGGAAACAATGTACCGAAACCGGGAGGCGTTCACGGGTTTCGACCAATCGGCACACTATACATAGCCACCATAGTCACGCCCCTATGCGATGCAACATTGCCACGGGGGGTTGGACACGCCCACAACGCGAGCATGGCTTTTCACCGAAGGAAAACCGACCGACAGTCGAAACCCCGAAGCACCGAGCGACAGAGAGAAAAGACGGCCTCTCACGAATCGTTTCATCGCTCTCCGGTACGCTCCCGTTCGCTCGCCGGGACGGGTTGCAGCAGCAGGTGGGCCAAAAAGAAAAGCCAACCCTTGGGGTGGTGATTGTCTGTTTCATATTTCGCGCGTTTGTGCGCGCGCCCATTCGCGCAAACGGTCCATTCGCGTACGTACGTGCAAACAGCAAAAGCAAAACGAAGCAATTTCATTCATGCGCTCGCATTTGGTGTGGGCTCGAAACCGCCTTTTTTCTCGCTGCATCGGTGGAAAAGAAAATGAAGCTTTACCTCCACCCCCCTCCCGACCAGCAACAGGGATTTCCTCTGTGGCGGAAAGAAAATTCCGTGCTCTCGCAGCCTCTCGCAGGATCTGTGACATTCTCGCACCCGGGAATGTCCTGTCGTGGTGCAGAGAATGCTGCGTTGTCCTTGTCTCTGGCGTGCACAGGTTCCGAACCCGACCGAACAAGGATACACGCGGCGTTGATAAGAATACCGACATTCAGTTCCCGCCGGATCTTCTCAACAGGCGGAACGATTTTTAGGCGAGTTTTCGGGCGAGTACGTAAACCACGCAAAACATTCCGTCCGAGAGCATACCCGGGCACATAAATCACGCGGCCGAAATGTCCGAGCATGAACGAACAGAGCGCGGGAAGTGGTTTAGAGTTTGATTGAAATGGACGAGGACGACGGGAAAAAGGGGTATGACTTGGGGAAAATTGAATACTACTATGACATAACATGGGCTGTAGACAATCCTTTTCCCATTTGTAGCACCGTCCGCCCTGTAGTTCGATTTCCGTCTCGAAACGCTGTTGAGCCGGAGCTAGAGAGCAACTTTCTCTGGCCAAACTTTTGCGTCCTCTGGCTTGAGCTCAACTCAGAGTGTCCTTTCTACAGCAGATACAGCAACGCTGTTGTTAAGCCTTCGAGTACGGGGGTAAGAGGCCAAGAGTTTTAAATTGAACATGTGTAGATTTATCGTGCTCGTGTGCCCCTTTTTTCATCTTCAGCTGTGCGTTTATCAAATGTTTTCCTGTCGTTTGGCTGTTAAGCATTTTTTTGTTTATGTTTGTGTTTTTTTTTGTTTTAAGCAACGAACAGGATGAAAAGATGGATAATGAGTATTTGTCACTTTTTTGTAAAATTATATTAATTTTAATGTAAATTGAAGGTGCTGTTATTCTTTCTGAATATTTTAATTGTAGATGTTGTATATCCTGCAGTCCTTGAATAAAAGAAACATTGCTTGAGATTGATTTAAAATTATTGTATCTATATATTATCTATATTTAAAGTATCCTGTATCTTTTAACTATTCTTCTCCTTGGCTTAACAACCTGCTAGGTCGTGTGGACTATTTTTTTCTCTCACAAGACTTACAACAAGGAAATAGGAAATAACAAGGAGAAAATGCCTACTTGAGGTGGTGATAATACGGCATTTTGTCGTCGTAGTGGAATCTAAATAAATAATATTACTCAATATTATACAGTTACCAGCTCAATAGAGTTTGTCTACATATTTCTTAAAATGTTTACATAATCAAACACTGCCTAAAGAATTAAGTGGCGAACTCTTTCGTGAAATGTGCCACCATCACTTCCTATTACAATAACAATTTACGTTTATCAAGACTTCCGATCAGGCGGCTTCGGTACATTCGGTACACTAAACTCAATCGCTGTTTTACAAATGCAACAAAACCCCGTTCCATGCACTTCAACAGACAACGAGAGACAAGAAACACAAAATACATGCAAAACTGGGACGAAAAAAAAAACAAAATGGTTTGTTGTCAACTGTTTCCTCTACCTCAGTATCAGACAATATTGAAATTGTCATTCGCATGTCACTGCCGTCCATGTTCATTTACATGCTTGTTGTACCTAATGCTCGTTGTACGGTGGAAGGAAAGAGGGAGAGGGGGGGAATTGTGTACAAGGAAGACAACATGGGTTAAAACGATATACCTTTGGACTACCGATGTTTTGCTATTACTTGATCACATTTTCTCCGATCGATAGCAGTTGATGTGTGTGCGAGTGACAAAATCAATAGAAAATGTATCGCCCCATTGCGTGATAGTGATACGATTGAACGAATTGGCTTAGGAGAGGTGTGTAGTGATGTAATAGAAGTAGGCTAGGCTTAGGCGATCATATTTACGTCAGCGATCTATACCATATTGCGAGATTTGTGTCAAAATAGTCGAATAAATTTGTCACTACAAATGTGATAACAGAGGTATTTTTTTTTCAAATAGATGCGTTAAAATAGATAAATTTATACGAAACAAATAGAAATATAAAATACAAGCAAAACAGTCAGCATGAAGTTTCGTCTTTATTGAAGATCTACCTACCAGGCTAGATCATTCTAATCAAGGGAACTTTGAGATCTGTTGATCAAATAACCCAACGTGGTAATACAGAGTTTTACTAACTAACCGGTCGTAGTCCAGATACTATTTGTCTTAGTAAACTATTTGTTGCAGATCTTAAATCCTCAATCGGTTAAAGGCAAGTTGAAATATAGCGTACGCTGGATTGTTTTGGTTTGAATCTATTACATCCGTAGCATCGTTGGGTTGGATCCGTAAAGATCGATGAAAATATTTGTGTTGTGTGATATGAATAGTCAAAAATCTTAAATTATGCGTAATATTTTTTAAAAGTTTATTTCTTTTTCATTTATTTTGCAAAACTTATAACTTGAATTTTATAATAAATACATAACAATAATTACAAATTCAATTTATAACAACTTTCAACTTTAGTTAAATTATTCTTTACCTCAATCAAGATTATCTGAGCTCTGATATGACAGAGCTCAAACCCAAAACAATCCACTGTACGCAGTACTTGAACTTTTGTTTTTCAGAGCGGCCAGGCCGTATTGCTAGTATTTGAACCTGGCTATAACCAATTCATACTTCAACACGTCGGATTTGGTATTAGCACTAACGAATTGAGGATTTACGACGTCCAACGAATAGTTTAAAATATAAAGATATTGTCCTAACAAAAACCTATTGCCCAGTAAAACCCTGCAATGTCATATGGAATAATAAAGCCTTTGCAGTATGTCTTTAAATAACAGAATAAATTGGGTCATACTAGAATGTCTCCAAAAATAGGATTAAAAAGTAAATGATTTTATACAGTTTTCAGCACTGAATGTTGTCGGAGTAGTCCATTAGGCAAAGACATGACAAGACTTAGCATCAAATTCTGCAAAACTGGCTATTCAACTATGGCCAAACTCAAGTTCAGGAAGTCATAAATGGTTGTATCAAAACCTGATCCAAATATTGGCAGCAGCAGTCAATATAGATGTTCAAATTAGATCAATCCAATCTCCAATCTAACCTTGAAAATTTGAATACAGATATCCATACAATATGGAAAACAAACAAACAACTTCATAAATAGGTCTATTTGTTGACTGATCAAACTTAGTTCCTTTCCAAAGCGAATTCATGGGTTTTATTCATATAATAATATTCAATAATACATTCCTCCTCGAACCTTACCTTGAGATAACCTAAATAATTTTATTTATTTGCATGCCCATCGACCCAAAACCCAACGGCTTCTGTTTGTTAAACACTTAACCACACCACTTTGTTAAACACGGTTGCTTACCATTGCTTAGCACTTTACACGCAGCCACAACGAATTTGATGCAAAATAATTGTTTCATCCAAAACCGAAGCTGACAGGGTGTCTCACAGCAACAACGAAATAGCAAAAAAAAAAATCACGAAATCTCGCGACCCGTTCCGCCAAATCGATATCCGAAGTGAGTGCGAAATAAAATAATCCCATCAAATGGCGATTAACATCATCTTTACATCGTCTAACTTAATCCGATGAGTAAACAAATTTTTATCCCACCGAGGCACTGTATCGCTGTTTTCCCGTTTTTGTTTCGTGTTTCTTTTCCCGGATGCTCCACCGAAATATCCGATTGGGTATGTTCGTCGAAGAAGGGACCTAAAAAAGGAAAAGGTCAACCATACTCTTGACAACGACAATGATGGTGATGATTGCACTCCCTTGAGGAACAATTCCGAACAGGAAAGTAAATAGACTACCCTTCGGGCTGGCACGGTTCTGGGAACTGGGATTCAAAGGATATGACGGTTCCAACTAGCACACACAGAGGCTGTGTTCCACATTCGCAATTGGACTTTTTTTGTTGTGTGTGCGTGTGTGTGGATTGCCGTATTGCTTATCCCCGAAAAGGCTGCGCTTTTTGCCACATTGCCACATCCTTCAGCGAGCGTCACAAACGATTGCACAGTGTTGTGGTGGTGTGCCCAGCGCCCAGCAGTTGTTCACCCTCGACGGTGCTTGATCCTTGCAGCGTAGCGCATCAGTGCTACAACGGTGACGGAGTTACGGGACGACCGATATCCCCGAGATCTCATTTCCAGGTGACACGAAACAACACTTATTTGCTTGCACGATGAATAGCGAGAGTGTGGTTAGCTCTTATGCCCGAGCCTCGATCTGGCACGGCACCGGCTCAAGTGCTCTTGCTTTCCTCGGTCTTTCTCGGTCTGGGAAGAACCGAGACTGCTGCTGCTGCTGCTGGACTGCCTTTAGGCCAAGGGTGAAAAATCCCATTGCACCATCGGCCTGGCCCTTTTTTTTCTTGCCTTCGGTGGCACAATTTTCCGACCGTACCGAAGGGAGCAAAAGATTTTTATTTTTATGCTTTGTTTTAACACGCATTGGGAATGGGGCGAGGGGGACTCGTTTGTGTGGGGGGACGGTGCTGGGAAAAGTGAAAATAGTTGAACCTTTTCCATCGGTGCTTTCGTGTTGGGGGTTTCCCTTTTTTGCAGGCGTCAAAAGTCTCTTGCACGAAGTAATCCACGAGTTAGAAACGTTCAAGGGACAAAACGACGAGGGAAAATCCATTTGCTTAGTCAGATTTCGCGCTGCTGTCCGAAGTTTGTTAACGGTGAAAGTGACAATAGCTATGAAAATTTGCTTACGCACTTTTTTGGGCTGTCCCTTGCTGTCATACCTATTGTACGGTTGCCGTAAAACAAACCATCTTTGTGGTTGTAGTGTGACGTGCAAGTATATCTGATGTAATGGCGCATTATTAGCGTGAGGAGTAAACTGAAGCAGGATTGTTATATAAAGTTTTTCAAATAGTGATACTAACTAATTTTCAGTAACAAATTTAAAATTAAAACTCAAATATAGGGGTCTACGATCACTAAAACCAGTTTTTCACGTTTAGTGACTAAAATGATCTCGGCATTTCAATAAAAGATTTTAATAAAATAGTATCTTTCGGACAGTTTATATTACCAGGATGTCTATTTTACACTGTTTTATAGTATTTTGCTGTAATTCCTTAAAGTTTTGTCACATTTATTCCGAAAAAAATATGCAAATTTGTGACGCGCTTAGTAAACCAACTGTCAAAATGATATGTCGGTTGTCAAACTCTTCGGGTTGAGTATACCTTGTTCGGTTCAACTGATTATACTACTGGATTATTTGTGAAAAAGGTGACCCAAATAATTATCAAATATCTTATCAGCAGTCTTATTTACAGAATATTTGGAAAACAAGTTGTTAAAATAAGATAGATGTTGTTTATCTGCTTAGTACTAAACTTGAGCAGCCAAGTGCTAAACTAACGAACCATTCTAAACAACGTTCCACCTAATCCACCGACGGTAGACCATGGTTCCTGAACTTCAAGATATCCTCCCCAGTCCACCTGTCCAGTGAACGGGAACGTGAAGAGTGGTCAGAAATCGTAAAATCTCGTTAGATCGCTGTTCCCTGATAAGCGATTGCATTCATCCCAATCAACGCTTCTTGCACCTCGAACAGTCCAGCTGGCCGATCTAAACGACCAGGCGCGCAAGTGGCAGTGGTTGAATCCGGTGACAAGTGTACATTTTCACAGGTATTACCTTCCGGGAAGAAGTCGAGCGTCGAGCAGACCAGTAGCAAAAGGTAAAGGTAGTAGTAGCAGCAGCAGGAAGCTTTACTGCTAACTATGACGGATCGGAAGTCTCCTCCAAGAGTGGTGGACTATGTTCTGTATGATGCATGGCAAACGGTGGCTCCAATGTACGGGAAAAGAACCCTTATGTGCGAGACACATACGAAATCCCGATTTCCACTTCTTAATTCAATCGATTTGCCTCCTCCCGGCTCACGGACAATAGGACAAAGACGAGGCTTCGGGTCCGTCCGGTCTTCGATTGATTGCCATCGTGTCCCGCTGAATTGCGCACATCCCGGTAACGCTACTGGGAACGGGAAGGGGGAATTTGCGGACATTCGATACGGCAAATTGATCCACTTATGTCTCTTCTCCTCACTCTCTTTCGCTCTCTCTCTCTATTACCACTCTATATGGTCGTGAACGTGTCTAAGGCCACACGATACCATCCCAACAGTCGTCATATCGACAGGGATGAGAAACAGGCGCTTCAAGCATAAGTCATAACATCGTACAATGATTCGTTCGCCTATTGCTGTCGGTTGCCCGGTGGACAACACTCGATGGACGGAAATTGGAAAGTGGATCCAATTTCCCTCCGAATCGAAACGATTCGCAGCAATTGTGTCTTTCGATTTGGACTATTGGATGTTGATTACCGTACGAAACGAAATCACTACGCACGCCCTGTCGAAATCGAGTTTAATCGAAGCTCTATTTTATCGTTCGAATAATGTTTGTTTCACGGTAAATTAGGTTAACCACAACCACAGCCGAAAGAGCATTGTCATGCGAGTGATGACAGTGATAGTTGTGTGTATTGTGAACACGTTCTAATTTGTTATTCGATTCTTTTTATTTGTTAACGTTTAAATAAACAGAAATAGAAATAGGTGAAAGGTGATGGTTTAATAAACAATCCTCAAGAAACATTTTACAACAATACTGTCAAACCTTTGCAGTATTCTTAGATAGTTAGTAGCCCTTAGCCATGGTTGTTGTAGATATAAATGGTCGCAATATTTCTGATTCTCTGAACCTTTACGACCGGTTGTAACTGTAGTACTTGGCTACAGGATAACTAGATTAAGTCATCCGGTAAAGGTTATTCTTTTCTTAGTTATGTTAGGAGTCTCGTCAACAGCCGACGCATTCACCACCAAATATACTAATAGCTAATGTTTCTTAAAGGATCTAGAGATTCTAGAAATTCTAGACATAGACAGCGAATTTTGTACAATAATATTCTTGTTTTTAAGGACGTTGAATACAATTTTCAATTCTGGGATCAAAGTTTAACAGGAATTAAGTGTTGTATTTAAACGATTTATAATATGGCCGAAATCGATCATTCATCGGAGGTCGTCAAATGTTCACAAATGTAAAAATATATCGCACAGCAAAGTAAGCAGATGCTTGAGACCCCAAGTTTTCAAGGATCCTCCGTACATATCGATATAAATTCTAAACATCCATTAAATTGAATTTGTGGTCCGCAGGACATGAGTGTTTAGAAGCCCACAAACTCCATGGGTCCAGCGAAGGCCTCGAACTTCATCTTTCATAGAAAAAGTATATTTTCATACCAAGTCTACACTTGACATCTGTCTCAGAGTCAATGTGTTAGAGGCACTCAAACATCCATTCTGTATAGAACCTCTTAGTTTTTTTATTGGCAAAATGAACTTTTTGGTCTCGAAATTGCTTGAATATTCAAATTGGTCTAGAAATTTTCGATCGAGCAGGGCTAGAACACGCTAGGGTTGGTTTACCTGGATACTACCGGAACACCAACCAGAGCTTCCAGAGCTTGGTTGAAGTTGCTGAGGTCTTTATGTTTGTAATACTTTTGAATGAAGGTGTTAATTTTCTGGAAGGCTGCACGTACTATAAATCATGCCAGACCTAAAAGCACGAGTTGTGAGCCACAGTTTCTGTCGAATACTCCGGAGGTTTAAAACGGCTTCAATAGGCTGCATAGAACAGGTTCTATAGATTTCTTCTGAACTAGAAGTACCAGAATCATATAAATATTTGCACGATCTTATTCTGCCGACATCAAATGGGTAATAATGCTGCCTATTTTTGACCCAGACAGAGTAATTGCTATGAACAAATTGAAGGACAAAGTTCTTGCACTCTTCTCATCAAAGTTTCTGAAATAAACATATCAAGCTCTCGATTTTGACCAAACATAGTCATTGATCACTGATCGTTGGAACGACAACTAAATGGCAGGATAAAAGTATGAAAGTTTGCAATATTTTACTCGTTTTTTAATGCAAACGTTAGCACTTTTTTAACTTCTTCGCTTAGTAATAAAACGCTTCGTAGCTACCAAGCTTCCATTACAGGTTCTCGACTGTTTTAACCATCGCTGCTAAAAACCAATATAAAAAAGATATAAAAGACGATAAATAATTGATAATATCTTCATATTTAAGGGACATAAAATGCAAATTCTTTTAAATTAGTCTGTTTTTAAATGCAATTGTCAACCTTCCTTATCCTTATTTTATTTCAGCATTGTATCAGGGTCAAGAGTTTGCTTTAGATAATTTTTTTTAAACTTTCATTTTGACTGATGCTAAGATTTCTTAAATTACGAAACGAAATATCCACCACACAGCCTTGCTCTTGATAAATCTAAACTGCGAACAAAAACACACAACATGATCTAACAAAACTTTGCCAAAAAAACACCCGTGTTATTTGTGGTTAACCTTCCATTAGGGTAACAATATTGTTAGACTGCATAGCTCAATCTTCTTTTGATCGCTCTGTTTACCACCAACGACGCACGGTGTGAAACAAGTCTTTCTCTCTCTCTCTCTCTCTCCTCGGCTCCACGTATTGCCTCACTAGCTGGCCACCACACCACCGACGATCATTATTTTCTTCTAAGAAGGTAGATGCTTGCACCTACCTCGATGTCAATTTGTCCTTTCATTGTCCATGTTCTGGTAGGCTTTTGGCATGTTAGACACTAGTGCAAAACAAACGGTACGATCGTGCTCCGTGTCTGGTGCGGGTGAGAGCTCGAGCATGCTGTTCTGCAGCCAGCACCCATTCGTAGAAACGGATCGTCTCATGAAAAATGATCTAAACCAAATGGAATGCCACGTTGCGCTCGTAAAAGTGTCGTCTCATTTCCACCGGATCGACCTGGGATCAAAATCAAAACAAACACACCACACCATGAAATGATCATCGCAGCAGCAGGCCAACCGTCCGTATATGTCACGTTTGCTTGCCTGGGCCAGTTGACCTAAAAATCGCTCGACACAATGGACGGGGAAGAATTTTGCCACATTGGTCGGGCTATCCCTGTAGTACAATGGCCCGCAATAATGGGTCACAGTGTGAACGAAATCAAAACAACATTCAGCATAAAAAGGGACGAAACAACCTAGTCAATCTTTCTCTCTCTCTCTAAGTGGTCAAGCAGCGAACGGACGACAGAAGTGTGTGGCGGTGGTCGGCCGGCTAGAACGAATCAGAACGAATCAGTGGAAGGCAAATAAAACGTATTGCAATTCTCGCATCATAAACCAAAGGACCCACAAAACATAAAACAGATCTGCAAGACACTTTCGTTCACCCTAGAGCTCGCCGGTGTCGATGCGTCCTGATGGTTGCTGCTGCCGGGTTGATCCTCACGGATGGATGTGAATGGGTCGAAGGGTTCTTTTTTTCCTTTTTAATTTTTTCTGCGCTCATCTCTCTTGTGGACATTTTTATCCACACACACACACACAGAATAGTAAAACATGTGCGTGCCAGTGTGCAAAAAAACAGTGGAGAAATAGCAATGGGACAAAAAAAGGCAGAATAAGAGCAACCTCCGGGACGTGTGAGGTCCGATGTGGAAAATCTGGCCAGTAGAAGCAATAATCAACAAGGAAGCGGGCGCAAAGGGCTGGTCCACGGTGAGGGGCAAACAAAATCCGAAAACTTAATTTATGTTT
Source organism: Anopheles maculatus (assembly GCA_002091835.1). Taxonomy (NCBI): domain Eukaryota; kingdom Metazoa; phylum Arthropoda; class Insecta; order Diptera; family Culicidae; genus Anopheles; species Anopheles maculatus. The sequence goes on along the minus strand of KZ061707.1, from coordinate 5,535 downwards.
GCTCTTTTATTGTTCTGTAGCAACGGGTGATTTACAACGGGGAAACATTCTTTTTGTTTTCTTTTCGTTCCAAACCGTGCCCGGTCCAGTTCGATTCAAATGTGCATCCTCTCTCGGTGCATTGCGATCTTTTTGCATCCGATGCCAATTTCTTTTCCTTTTTTCTCTCGTTTTGGGGGGTGTAAAGTAGTGCAATTCTGTGTTGCACTGTGTCGCTTTTCAATGCATCGCTTTAGCCGTGCTCACCTTCATCCGAAGCGGGAAGCATATGAGATTTGTGGTCACGTTAACCGCAAGGATGGTCGCGCAGGTTCACCTGTGGTGGGGCCCAGTTTTATATCGCCTGACTCGTTTTTGTTTTTCTTCTTCTGTTGTCGTGTTTTTTTTTTGTACTTTGCTGTGGCACCACTTTTGCTAGACGAAGGTTTATTGTAATCAGCGTAAATTGAAACCTCTGACTCAAATTGCATTTCATCCATACGATGGCTTACCGGTGGCCTTTCGTGCGTGGGTGACTGCTGTTGTTGTAGTGTGTTGTGCATCGGGCTGGTCACTTTTTCTATCATGATTTGGCAACAGAAATAGCCAAACGGGTTTCGTTTTTATAAATAATAGCCTTTGGGGTTGGCCCTTCGGTAGATGCGACAGCGGCGCCGGTCTTCACACGGCGGGACCGGGGTTCAAGTCTCATCTGGGCCGTTCCCCCATAGTGAGGACTGACTATCGAACTATGCGGTAACAATAAGTCTAGTAAGCCAGAAATGGCAGGCATGACCTAAGAGGTCGTTAGGCAAAGAAAGAAGAAGAAGCCTTTGGGGTTATGTTTTACAGTGATAACTCCTTACGTTTGCATTAAAAAAGGAGATTAAAATTTAACTGCAACAGATGACTTTATGGATTACATGTAGCTGCCTGTTCTAAATTCAAGAAATATTCTAAAGTATATTTCTATTTGGTCGGAACAGATCTTACAGCAGTTACCTGGCGTAAACATAAATATTCTCATTTTTGCAGATCTCTCTGACTCTTAGTAATCAGTTTATACTTTATTTAGGATTTGGTATAATTAGATAAGTCCCTTTAATAGAGATTTCTCAAAAAAATGTATAGATTTCTGCTCAAGTCGTAAGGAATTTCTTCTTTCGACGGCATTCTCGCCGACGTAAATATTCTGTGATACTTGTTGTGTAATGTCCATCTTGTCCACAATATGTTTCAATATTCGAACAGATGTTTTAACCTCAGGATAGGAGTTTCAAAATGAAAAATTCAATATAAAAAAGCTAGGCTAGTTTTTTTTAAATAAGGAATTAGAAGGATTTTAAAGCATTTTTTTCTTTTGGTTAGTTTACAGAAACTTTGGGACATAAAACTTCAACCGTTTCTTGGGTCCAACAAAACTATAAAGAGGCCAATATCAAGACTATTTCAAAGTCTATCTCCATTCTCTAGAAATAAACTCGAAGGAGTTGTAATCGGTCATCAGGAAGCACCTTACAAATTCTAGCCATTAGAACATAGGTATAAAACACATAGCACGAACAAATAATCATTTTAAGCATAATTGTTCCTCGGCTGTTTTGGCTATAGCTTCTCCAAATCAACTGGCAACATATCATTTTTGGTTTGTACGTGTAAACGTAGTAAACGTGATGCAAAAGACAATAAATGATTGGTTGGATTGCTAGGACACAAGACTGTCGCAAAAAAATCTACTTTACTTTACTTTACAAATAAATTGATGCCTCCTCAAAACTGCTCACGGCCTATCGCCGTCATCTGTCAATACAATATCCACTCCATCTCAAATTGGGATTACCAGGCCGCCTCTGTCAATGTGGACGTCCTGAAAGGACCTTACAGGTTGGATCGTCCGGTACCATTCTCATGACATGACCAGCCCAACGAAGCTTGACTAACCTTAATTCGCTTCACAATGGAGAAATCTCCGTACAGCTCATAGAGCTCGTCATTGTAGCTGCTCCTCCATTGTGATTTAACTCATACAGGGACAAAAATCCTTCTAAGCATCTTCCTATCGAAAGCGGTTAAAAGGGTTTCATCAGTTTTAGTCAAAGTCGATGTCTCTGTATGTGAGTACTGGGACTATAAAGATCATATACAGCCACAACTTGGGATGAGGAATTTCGTCAGGCTGTACTATGACCGCTTGGCATCCAGCGCAATCCATCTCAACATCTACGTTGTTATCAATCCATATATTTGACTCCAGATAAGTGACGTTTCGTCAACACCCAAGGTATGATTTTTGTATCTATCTGTACATCACTCCTACGTAAGTCTGTGTTTTTTGGGAGGGCCACTGGTGGTACTACCTTTATGTTAATTTCCACGTCGTTAATCTCGTCTAATGATGATGACATAGAATCAGATCTGGTTTGTTTTACAGAAGATGGCTCCCCGAAGTTTCCACCTCCGAGTCTCCGATGACCCAAAGGTGCCTGAGATTTTACTATCTACTTCAAGCTTTGCTAGGACTTCAAATATCGATTTGCTGTCATACATTGGTAAATCGAAAAGGTAGGAGAGTAGTTGCTGTAGTTCCGCCATCTCTTCCAAGATTTGCCGCATGGTGAAGATCTGGCCGATGGTTGATTTTCCTTTTCGGATTCATCTCCAGTAGTTTCTTACTTCAGCGACTGGGACCAGTTGATATCACACTATCAGGGAGAAGATCTTGTAGGTCATATTTAACATCGTTATACCCCTGTAGTTGCTACTAAAGACTACTAATGTCAATATATATCTGTTTTACTATGGAGAAAAGCACAAATGACAATAAACTGAACATTAGAAATCTCAAATTTCGTCAAATAACAATAACACGATTTTTATACTGTGGTACATAAAAATCCTTCAAAGTATCATGCTTCAGGCAATCCCCTCTCGAATCATTATATACACATGTACGTCACATACTTTTGCTTTGCACACGATAGAAACCGGGACACCGAAACATTGCGCCCAAAATCGAACCGGACGGAAGCGTCAATTCCGGTCCGCTAATTAAACGCTTTTATCCAGCATCCGTAACCGAGGTTGTAGTCGATCGCCCCGGAGAAAGATGCTGATGGATTAATTAATTAATCATAAATCATAAACATAAAATTAATGATCCTATAAAACCGAAGACGAACAACAAGAAAAAAGCTTCTGCCCACGGTGTTTCGATTTTTCCCTCCAGATGCGAATCCTTCCGCTCGACTCCGGCCCTTGCTCGTTCCTGTTTGTTTTACCCTCCCCGAATCTAGAGTACCATTTCCGCTAGCCTAAAAATTCGGCTAAAACGCAAAAGGTCTTTGGCCTGCAATTTATTTTCCTGCATTTGTTTTGCTGTGCGTATCGCGACGATAAGCAAACATTCGCTTGATGATGATAACTGATCTTGATAGACGGAAACATTTCCTGTAGCAAACCAACCGCAAACGAACCGGATACGCGCACACAAGGAATGGGGCGAAACAATCAAATTTATTACACAAATTTCCTCTCAAGAAAAGCGCTACCGAAGAAAAACAGTGAGTGTTGCTGGCCCGCACATCATCGTCTCGAGGCGGTGCTTAATTTTGTTGGTTTTGTTACGCTGCTGCCGGTGACGGTGTGATGGTAAAGTTAAAATTTTTCCTCCCTTTATGATACCGTAATCGATTGCCTTTTTTCCAAAAGTGTCATGCTTCAGGCAATCCCCTCTCGAATCATTATATACACATGTACGTCACATACTTTTGCTTTGCACACGACAGAAACCGGGACACCGAAACATTGCGCCCAAAATCGAACCGGACGGAAGCGTCAATTCCGGTCCGCTAATTAAACGCTTTTATCCAGCATCCGTGCAGCGTAACCGAGGTTGTAGTCGATCGCCCCGGAGAAAGATGCTGATGGATTAATTAATTAATCATAAATCATAAACATAAAATTAATGATCCTATAAAACCGAAGACGAACAACAAGAAAAAAGCTTCTGCCCACGGTGTTTCGATTTTTCCCTCCAGATGCGAATCCTCCCGCTCGACTCCGGCCCTTGCGCGTTCCTGTTTGTTTTACCCTCCCCGAATCTAGAGTACCATTTCCGCTAGCCTAAAAATTCGGCTAAAACGACGCAACGGAACCTTTTACCTTGATGTGCCAACAGCGCGGCTACACCATACACCGTCCAAACAATCCATAAACCAACCGCAAACGAACCGGACGCACACAAGGAATGGGGCGAAACAATCAAATTTATTACACAAATTTCCTCTCAAGAAAAGCGCTACCGAAGAAAAACAGTGAGTGTTGCTGGCCCGCACATCATCGTCTCGAGGCTGTGCTTAATTTTGTTGGTTTTGTTACGCTGCTGCCGGTGACGGTGTGATGGTAAAGTTAAAATTTTTCCTCCCTTTATGACACCGTAATCGATTGCCTTTTTTCCAAAAGTATTCAACACCAAGTCGTATATCTTGTTCGATTTAGGTCGTCCATGAGCACATCTTGCAAAGTAATTTAACTATCGCGAAAAAAACCTATCTCGTTCGTACTTTTTTCTCCACATTAAATGAAGTTGTATTAAAATGTTGTTCGCACAGCACAATCTCACCACAATTTGTCCCACAAATCGTATCGTTTTTGTTGGTTTGCTACAGGAAATGTTTCCGTCTATCAAGATCAGTTATCATCATCAAGCGAATGTTTGCTTATCGTCGCGATACGCACAGCAAAACAAATGCAGGAAAATAAATTGCAGGCCAAAGACCTTTTGCTTCGCACCTTCGTTTAAGAGTTGGATGCACGCACAAGTACCACAAACAATCGATCCTTATGAGTCATTTGATTGCTTGCCTGAGAAATTGAGATCTTCGTTTACACTATCCCACCGTTTACCTGGCCTGTCTGTATTTGCGCAAAACGGTGCACCGAAGCTAGGAGACCGGAAATACCGAACAAGCTTTGGTTTTATCTTTTATCCCTTCAATCGATTGGCTGCAATCATTCCGTAATGATGGCGTCAGACAAATCCGACGAAAATCTTTGCAAAAACTAAATCCATCTTAAGCCCGATGAATTAAAGATAACAAAGTAAACAACGGACCCCGTCAAATATCAATTTTCCCCACACATATGAACACCGTGGACTCGCTCGCGACTGACGAGACGACCGCGACGGAGCAGCCCGACCCACCCACCGTTGTTTAACCGATCACTCGATCGATCGCAGTACGACGTACGACGACGGGCGTATCTGCTTTGCGACGAGCGGAGGAACGCTTTTTCTCCTTTCGCCAGGATGGTGATGAGTCTTTCATTGGGTACTACCCTTTTTTGATGTGCTGTGATGTCGTCTCCTACCGACTAGATGCTACCATTACGCTTAGAGCGTTCCGAGTGTCCTTGTTTCCGTTTGCCTTCCCGAAGTCCTTTCCTCTCGACTACCATCGTTGGAATCTTTCCGATTTGGATTTGAAAGTCCCTTTTTTTCTGTTGCTTCCTTCCCGAATCTCGCACGAAAACGATTCGAAGATCGTTAGAAAATCG